>QEPC01006248.1:2493102-2529337 GCA_003113815.1 Sphenodon punctatus
CTGTCCCCTCTCCTTGTCTCCCCCTCCTTGTCTTTTAGATTGTAAGCCACAGGCAGGGACCGCATCTGATTGTATGTTCTGTACAGCGCCAGGTTACTACTGGCGCTTTATAAATGTTTAATAATAATAATAATAACAGAATGTTGGAGAGAAAGAGGACTTGGATTCTCAGTCCCACAGGATGAGCTAGGCTGTGCCTGCAATGCAGTAACACTTCCTGTGTGTTCCGCTTGGTGTCTGTTCCCCTGTCTTCCTCTCTACTCCCATCTCGTGATATTTGGGGGTTGAGATCAGTGGAAGCACTGATCTGTTGCTGATGCAACTTAATGCGAGGTCAGTGGCTAATAAGGCCACTTTCTCATGTTACCTGGGAGGGGAAGAAACTTCCATGAGGGTAATTGCGGCTGTATTCTTATGGGGATTAGCACATGTAGGAATGCACTATTCCATTGTTATATCGCAAGAACACTCATGTATCCCCCCGTATAGCTTTTACAATCATGGGTGTTCTTGTGACATAAACACGGAATAACACATTCCTATGTGCTCTAATTCCCGTAAGAATAGAGCTGTGATTGCCCTCACAGATGTTTTCTTCCACTCCCGGGTAATGTGAGAAAGTGGACTAGGAAAACTACCATCCATGATCTCATTCAGTAGGAGGTAACTGACCTCGTATGTGTTACTGATACCTGGCTAGATGAGGCTTCTGGGCCTGTGTAGGCCTAGATAGTACTGCTGACTGGGTACTTGGTGCAGCATCAGTCTAGGCTTGAGGGCTGGGGGATGGAGTGGTGGTGGACTGTAAAGATAATCTGGTTTAATGAAGGTATCCAGTGTTCGATTTGTCCAATGTGGGATATGTCCCATTTTATTATTATTATTATTATTATTATTAGCTTTTATATAGCGCCAGTGATGCACCTGGTGCTTTACAGGGAATAAGATAGACATGGTTCCTGCCCGAGAGCTTGCAATCTAAAGACGGGGAGGGGAGACAGGGAAGGGGGAACAGAGGGAGGGAAAAGGGATGTAACTCTGGTTTTGCCTTCACTGTACTGTCTACCAATAGTCTTCTGGGCCCTATTCAAGGTGCTGGTTTTCACCTTTAAAGCCCTACATAGTCTGGGTCCCACTTATCTGCAGAACCACCTCACCCCCTGGGCCCTAAGCCGGCCTTTACAGTCTGCCGGGGGTGCTCTCCCTTGAGGTCCTGGACTGTTGGCGGATAGTTACTGTGAGGAGGGCGTTCTCGGTGGCCGCACCATTGCTGGGGAACTCGCTCCCAGAGGAGGCCCGTCTCTGCTCAGATCTACTCACCTTCCAGTGGCTATGGTAAGACTTTATTGTTCTGCTAGGCATTTGGAGAGGGAGATGGGGAGGGGGAGAGAGGGGGTGTGCTTTTATACTGTCTTATGATGTTTTAATATTGTTAGCCGCCCTGAGCTGCCTGAGGCAGGAGGAGCAGGATAGCAAATGTCTTAAATAAATAAATAAATAAAATCGGGGATTCTGCTGGTTTTCCAACCACCCTGCTGCACAGCAGACTCCCTGACTGCTCTAGCTGAACTGGTCTCAGAAGTGGTGTTGAGATTGCCCAGACTTATTGTCTTGGGTGATTTCAACATACACGCCGAGACTGGACTTTCAGGGACAGAGCAGGCTTTCATGGTCTCCATGATTACTATGGGTCTATCCCAGATAATATCTGACCCAACACCTGAGGCAGGACACATGTTGGACTTAATGTTTTGCACTGGCCTGGGAATGGGGGTTCCAATTATCTGGGGTGTAGTTACAACACCAATGTCACAATTGGACCATTACTTTCTGAGGGCCGAGATCCCTGCCTTCTTTTGTCCCTGTTGGGGTGGTGGACTAGGTAGGTTGGTCTACCCCCAGAGACTAATGGATTCCAGAGGATTCCAGAACTCTCTGGGGGATTTACATGTTGACCTTGATGGCCCCTCTGTCAATGGCCTGCTTGATCTGTGGGATGGTGCATTGACTCAGGCCATCAACACAGTGGCATCCAGACATCTGCTTCCTCTGTGGCACCAGCACAGGTCTCCTTGGCATACAGAGGACCTAAGGCTGCTAAAGTGGGAGGGTAGGTGTTTAGAGCGCAGGTGGTGCTAGTCTCGCAGAAAAGTCAACCAACTGTGGCTTTGGGTTCAAAACATTGGCTTGGTCAGTTTTGAATGACTATGCAGTGGCTGCGGTGGCAGTGAAGAAAGCTTTCTTCCATGGGTCCTGGTCTTTCGGTAACACTCACATTGCTGCAATAATAAGCAATTAACCGGAGAAATGTTTTGTGCCTTTTTTGCTAAGAAAATCAGGATGAGGAAAAGCAATTGAACAAATGGGGGCAATTTCATGTAGATTTCTGAAAATTTGCTGCATATAATATTACTTATACTACTAGGTCTTAGTGGAGCAGAGAGGCCTGCTGTGAAGAAGGTACATCCCACACATAAGCAATTTCTGATGATTATGTTGGTGCAATTTCACCTATAAAATGGGGTGGACTGTCCCTTACTAACATGGCATACTATTACCATGCATCACAATTAAAGGATATTATAAATTGGGTCAACAATAGCCCATTCAAGCACTGGGATAAAACTCAAACAAGATTGGAGCCCAAATACATCTATTTTATTTTATTTATTTGAATTTTATTTTATTTATTGAATCTATTCACTGCAATGAAACTATTAGCTGGATCAAAAAGAAATTCAGACCACCAGAAATAAATAGGCACCCATTCATTCAGACTGCTTTATCTGCATTGGACAAGCATTTTCTCTCACCAAGGCCCTCCCCTCTAGCTCCTTTCATGAACAACTAAGAATTTATTCCAAGGGACTGTCAGAGTAACATGTCATTATGGACTGGTACAGGAATCACAAAGTTTCTGCACTTGTTCCTGTGCTCCAAGTTAAAAACATACCAAGAAATGTGCAAAAATGTAAATGAAATAAAGCTTCCATACTTCCAATACTTACAAGTCAAACACTTTATAGAGAAATCTAGATACGAGACAGCCCTGTCTAGAACTCACAACATTCGAGGAACTGGCCCAGGTGCAAGCCAAAATAAATGGCTTAACCTCCAAGATATATACACTTCTGATTTCAAAAGTTGCTGACAAAAAAACAACTCTAATAAAAAAGATGGGAGAGGGACTTGGAAAGATAAATTGACCTAGATGAATGGGTCTCAATATGGAAAAGAGGATACAGTTCATTAATTTGTGTAGCCCACAAAACATCTTTACAAGATACTATACAGATGGTATTTAAGCCCAGACAAAATTCAGCACATTTATGCAATAAGGGAGGCACTCTATTGGAGGGGCTGTGGTGAAAGGGGAACATATCTGCACATGTGGTTGCGATGCCCAGAAATTACTCAGTGTGGGGGAAAGATTATCAAAGTAATTCAGTGTGGCACAGTTTGTCAAATCCCCCAATACACCCTGCCATGCCTACTCAATGCCCCGGCAAAGGGACTGCAATTTAAACACAATGAAAAAATAATTTCCTTTTTTCTGTTAGTGGCTAGATTCTGTGTAGCGGGTCTCTGGAAAAGGGCAAACCCTCCTCCTTTTGAGCTGTGGTATAGTAAAATATGGAACATTCTGGTCATGGAAAAACTGTCCCATCAAGTGTGCACCCAAGGAAAATGCCAAAAAGAAGACACATATCTGGAGGTTTGGACTCTATTTCTATCATATTCAGAGGAGAAAGGCTCCCCAGCCCTCTGGCTAGGTTTTTTGAATACTGGAAAAAAATAGGTGTAACACTGATAAAGTATCTGATAGTGAACACAAGTAATTGTGGGGAAATGATAAAGTGATGTATCCTGAGTAATCATTGTGCAATGTATAAAATATATATTTTTTGTTTGTATATATTTTTGTTGTGTCTTAATAAAAAGTTTTTTAAAAAAAAAATCCATAAGAAATACATTACATCCTTTCCTTGTGATTGGCACTATGGCCATTTTTACACAGATCTCTCTCTTCCCCCCCACCCCCGGCTTGGTGTTTAGGTGGGTGTTGGGGGGAGGGGGTGTCCATGTAAACAGCCAGCGGTGGGTGGGGGGATGGATGTCCACTCAGTGTTCGCTCATGTGAACACCAAGCAGGATGGGTAGGGGTGCGTGCGCGCTCCTGCGCAACACCCACCTCCACCCATCACACACCCACCTCCACCCACGGAGCTCTCCAGAAAACCGGAGGAGGCGCCGTGAGTGGAGGTGGGTGGAGATGGGTGTGTGTCCGTGTAAATGGACCCATCCCTCCACCCATCTCCAGCCGTGTAAAAACAGCCTATCAGGAGATCATAGCTGCTTAAGGATTGATAGAAGAAACAAATACCTTTGAATTCTGTAGCATAAAATCTAGACCCCTATGGAGAGATACCATATGTTGGTGTGTGTACGAGAGAAAAGCTTTATTAAAAAAAAAAAAAGATTAAAATGACAGTTTGCTAGGGTGCATTTATTTATTACCTGACAAAAAGACATTAAGAGATATCATGAAAAATAGGTCAGCTAATTGGTATGGCCATTTTTACACAGGCTCTTTTCACACAGACACTCTAACACTGATAAAATGGGTGTTACATTTTATTATACATGTTGCAGGGCACCCATAGAGCACACCTGCAGCCCTGCAACATGTATAATAAAATGTAACACCCATTTTATCGGTGTTAGAGTGTCTGTGTGAAAAGAGTCATACAGTACAACAGAAAGAAACCTGTGTCAGAGTAGGTTTTCACAAATAAAGTAAAAAAAAAACCATGCATACATATCCTGCAAATGATTATAGACGATCATACATTTAAATTTATGAACCTTGAAGTCCCTCTGAAGCTGATAAAAACCAGTTGATAATTATATGCAGTCATAAACAGGGGCAGCTGGTGGGTTTGAAGGCTGGTGGGGCAGTGGGCGGGTTCAACTGGCGAGCCTAGGGGCGGAGTCAAGGCAACAGTAGGCGGAGCCAGGGCATAACCAAGCAGCAAGGAGTTCCAAAGGTTAACGTTGGATGGACATTACAATACTTAATGCTGGGAACCCTGCTGTGTGAAGCACTGCCACCGGGGAATAGAGAGCCCTCTTACTGGGGTCCTGTCCACTCTCCTCTCTCTTTCCCACCGGGTCCAAATTAACCATAGTAGGTTAAAAAAAATAGATCACGTTGCCATCGCCTACCTTTATCCTGAACCCTCGAATCCTCGATTTTCATGGCATGCTTGGCCACCTGTAGTCTTCTGAAGGTGTAGGCTTTAGGACAAGCCTTCCTTCTGGCTTGGAGAACTTGGGAGGGCTGAGTTAGCTCCCTGTTCTGAGACAAGCCGAATCAGAAGAGAATGAAAGGGAAGAGAAGGACAGGACAGAGGAGAAGTAGGAGGGGAAGGGTTTGGTTTTGGAGCACAAGAAGAGGAAGGGGGGAAGAGATGGGTTCAGTGGGGAACAGGGGGAAAGGGTTTCCTTGTTGTCTGCAGCCGTCTCTTTTGCCATGCTCCTACCTACTTTCTCCTCTGTTCACAAGGAGAACAGTTGCAGACCTGTATTGCAAACAAACCAGGCCCATCCAGACCAATATCCCGAGTAGCTACACCCTATCCCTGGCAGCCAAACACCTGTCCAAAGAAACAGGCCTTTTCTAAAAGTTTGGCCAGTTTCAGGGCTGCACTGTCACCAAACCAGGCCCATCCAGACCAGCAGCCCCAGCAGCCACAACTTATCCCTGGCAGCCAAATGCCTGTCCACGCAAACTACTTTCCAGCAGCAGGGAGCAGCAGTGAAACAGGAAAGGGACCATTTTTTAAAAAGAGTAGCCACAACCAGTGGCTCATGCAAACACAGAGCAAGCAAAGCAAACCATTTTAAGGCAACCTGATGTGCAGTCCTTACCACATTTTGTCATCATGCAAACACAGAGCAAGCAAAGCAAATCATCTTAAGACAACATTATGTGCAGTCCTTACCACACCACAAAAGCAGCAGCAAGGCGAGGAGTTTCACTTGTCCCCCAAAACATGGTTGAGCCCTGTTTTCCCAGTGTCTCCCTGTCCATCCCCCTCCCCCCATTCCCCAGTGTCTCCCTGTCCATCCCCCTCCCCCATTCCCCAGTCTCTCGCAGTCCAAACCCATTCCGCATCCCATTCCCTCTCTCCCCATCCACCCTCCCCCAGTCTCTCCCAGTCTCTCCCTCCACCATTCCCCAGTCTCTCCCAGACCAAACCCCTTCCCCCAGCCCCATTCCATTCCCAGTCTTTCTCCGCAATTTACTCACCACCAAAGTCAGGCAGTAGGATGGCGTGCTGTTCACTTCTTGAGAGTTGACTCGAGTTGAGCATGTGTGCTGGTCCCTGACTGCCTCACAGCCACCCGCAGCACATCTCGCCTGAGCACCTACAATTGGTGCCCAGGTGTCATTTTAAAATTGAGCCCATAGGGCTCTTTAAGGGCTGAGCCCATAGGGGGCTGAGGGGTTGGGGGGGAGGCGATGTTACCATAATTTTTAAGGACGGATGGTCTGTGAGGAGATTTCCTGTGCCATCTATCAAAGGAGTTGAGGCCCTTCACCTGGTGTTTTGATCTGGCCAGAGACAGAGTGGGATTACTGCTGGTGTACTGTGCCCCTACCTGCCCTGCAGCTTCCCTGTCTGCTCTGGTAGAGCTGGTGTCGGGGGTGGTCTTGCGTTCCCCAATGAGCCTTGGGGCAGGCTTGGTCTGGTGGTTCATGAGAGGAGCCTCTCAAAGAAGAACCAGCAGTAGTTCTTCTTTGAGAGGCTCCTTTCATTCTCACAACTGCGTTGATTGCGGCGATTTTTGTTTTGTTTTTAAACAGATTGTCGGGCTGCGGGCATCAGATGCAGTGTGAGATTGGGGGAATCCTGGGGCCAGGGGCCAGGAGGGGCATTGTCCCAGATGCCATAGGAGGTGCACCGCGCCTGGTCATAAATTAGAGTAAAAAGAACAGATCTCTTCATAAGGCCCTTTTCACACAGACACTCTAACACTGATAAAATGGGTGTTACATTTTATTATACATGTTGCAGGGCTGCAAGTGTGCTCTATGAGTGCCCTGCAACATGTATAATAAAATGTAACACCCATTTTATCAGTGTTAGAGTGTCTGTGTGAAAAGGGCCTGAGTTATTATCTTAAATGGTAATTCAGGCCTTCTTCTAATGACTAGTACTGTAGCAAGAAATCTCACACAAACGTGTCATATTAATTATAGTCTGAATTAGCTATTTAGCATAAGATATCTTCATTTTCTAGCACTATCACATTATCTAATTATTTGTAAAAAATAGTGTAAGAATTTCCTTTGTAAAGTTGTTCCTTGCAGATTAGCTATTTAGAGATTCTTCAAAAGTTTGGACCACTGTTGGGAGCAGCAAAGAGTTTCAGTGATCTGGGCTGCAACCTGGCTTTTCATTTGGAGACACAGGGAGACACTGGGAAAACAGGGCTCAACCATGTTTTGGGGGACAAGTGAAACTCCTCGCCTTGCTGCTGCTTTTGTGGTGTAGTAAGGACTGCATATAATGTTGTCTTAAGATGATTTGCTTTGCTTGCTCTGTGTTTGCATGATGACAAAATGTGGTAAGGACTGCACATCAGGTTGCCTTAAAATGGTTTGCTTTCTTGCTCTGTGTTTGCATGATGACATTTTGTAAATTTGTGGGTTCACTGGTTGTGGCTTTTCAACCAGGCACGTTCTTGGTGTTAGGGGGAGTCTGGGTATGGGTGACGTGGGTGGGTGGCTCTCCAGGAGGAGAAGCAAAAGGAAGCTCGAGTGAGCTTATCCCAGTCGCCTGACTCAGGCCCTTTTTAAACATGTGTGTGTGCGTGTGTGTGTGTGGGCGGCAGGTGGATGTACAACACCCGCATGTATGGAGCAACCAGCATTGTTGCCAATTGCTCCATGCAGGGGGGGGATGCGTCGGTTACAGAAGCATGCACCCACAATCCCTCCCCCCCCATTTACAGACGACACTCCCCCGCATGGATGATGAATGGCCATGCATGGGAGCATCTCTGTAAAAGGGGCTTCCATGTGCAGAGTGCCACTCCAAACAGAACACAGATAGCATCTCCCTCTGTTGCTGCTTCTGCTTTGGATGCCAAGTTGTGGAATCTCTTTTCTTGGATGTTTTCAAATTGAGTTGGAAAGGCATCTCTCTGTGATGCACTAGGCAGAGCATGTTCTGCCTTGGAGCAAGAGGTTGAACTAGATGACTCTTGGGGACACTTCCAACCATAAAATACTATGATTCCATGAGCTCTGGGCATAGATTTTCAGTTGCACATATGATATATATGACACTTGCAATGGGTTGTCAGTGCTGTTATTCGTTATTAACTTTTTGTTAACTTTTAAAAAACATCTTTACCAGTTGTTTTTAGATTGGAGAGAACTAGCCAGTCTAGAGTAGATGGAAGAGGAATTTTTTGCTAACTCTACTCTTAGAAAAACAATAATGATAATGACCATGATCTTTTAATGTCTATTGAGAGCAGCTGTAAATTTGTAACAGGCAAGATTCACAACCAGTATCAATTGGCTATACTTGTTCACATCAGCAATAAATTTTGCCTATGGTCTTTTCCAAAACATTCCCATGTGGTATACTGCACGTTACTTGATTTATATGTGTTGGACTGATGAAGGGTTGAAATGACCCTGCCAGGATTTAAATCTGTGCATCTAGTACGCCTATGTTTTAAGCCTGAAATTTATACTTAACCAACTATTTATTAAGCTCGTGCTGACCGAGATGATATTGGTCAGCATTAAATTGGATTACTGTTTAACTCAAACAATGAGTAGCACTCTAACTGTGAGTAAGAACAGACATGATGTTGGCACGCTTTGGTCTGCTTTGGTGTACTGCGGTCCAGGACCACCATCATGTCTGTTTATGCACCACCAGAAGGACTGGCCCAGGGCAGGTAGGTGGCTAGCCCGGACTGCGTCCTTGGAAAATCTCAGAGGATGTAGAGATGGCTAAGGGCCACCCACACAGTCCAACACAGACTAGCACGTGTGTTATGCCCTGCCAATCCTGCTTCAGGACATAGGCCATCATGGCTGAGCACCATGGCTGGTTGCCATGGCTTTCCATCATGGTTGGAGGCGGGGCGCTGGGAGCAGAGATGGAGTAGGGATTTCCCACCCACACGTTTATTTAGCTCTCCGCCCTATCTGGGCCAGGCGAATAGTGGGATGGCTCTCTGGTCGGGGGCACACTTTTTTGGTGCCCCAACATGACCGGTGCCGCTTTGGGTGCTGTTTCCTGCCCCGGGCTGAGCTGGGGAGCTGCCATGCCACCCGCATGTCTGTTTTTACCCTATGTTTCTGTGGTGGCTTTTGGCCTTCCCCCCCTCCTCCGGAGGGATGCAAGAGCCTGAATCCCATCAGGATTGCTGACAGCTGGCCCCTCCTCCCTTTACAGGTATATCAGCTGCAAGGCCTGGTCCCTGGGGGTGCCAGCTCGAAGGGCGACATCCAAAGGGTGTCGGCTGTTGGAGGGGACATTAGAGGGCCGAAGCGGCTGCAGCCAAGAACCCTGCATTATGTTCTCACACCCCTTTTGGCAGCAGCAGGCACCCTGACCGTAACACCTGGAGTAGCAGATGTATGGGAATCCGCTGAGGAAGGGGCAGCGTCAGTGACGTGGATGTGGCCAGAAGGTTGGGCTGGGGACCCTTAAAAGCCCCAGGACTCTGTCGTACGCTGAAGGCCGCAAACCTAAGTCACGACTTTCATGGGGCTGGTGGTCTATAATGTGGGAAAAGGAGATGTTTTTATGCAGCAACTGGTTAGAGGATGATAATAGGGTGGGATGTTGTGGGGGCTGGGACTGGGTTGTGGGGGGAGGACCCAATATGTGCACCCAGCAATGGATGATTGGGTGGGAGGAGGGGAAGGGGGGCTTTCAGTGAAATGGGAGGAGGAAGGGGGTGGGAATCCCCCTTGGGGGTCAGGCGGGACAGCTGGGGGGGCAGCAGGCTAGGCCGGGGGGGCACCCGCAGACATAGGAGTCATTATGTGCCAGGGGGTATATGGTCCATGGGGGAGGCCAGTGAGAGCTTTAAGAACTGGCAGGTGCTTAGCACAAGTTCCACTGGAGGGCACCCATGAGGGGAATGTGGGGGTCGGGGTCAGAGGAACCCTGGCCTGAGTTTGGTGCTGGTAAATGCGAGGTCAGTCGCCAATAAATCAACAACGGTCTGGGATTTAATCCTGGATCAGGCGGCTGACCTTGCTTGTATTATGGAGACCTGGATGGACATGGAGTCAGGGCCTATTTTGGCTGACCTTGTTCCAGCCGGGTACTTCATCCAGCATCAACCCTGGGCTGAGGGGAGGGGGGGGGGAAGGCGGTGTTGCCATAATTTTTAAGGACGAATGGTATGTTAGGAGATTTCCTGTGCCATCTATCAAAGGAGTTGAGGCCCTTCACCTGGTGTTTGATCTGGCCAGAGACAGAGTGGGATTACTGCTGGTGTACTGTGCCCCTACCTGCCCTGCAGAATCCCTGTCTGCTCTGGTAGAGCTGGTGTCGGGGGTGGTCTTGGACTCCCCAATGAGCATTTTCCTTGGGGACTTCAATATCCATGTCAACATGAGTTTTGGGGGTGCTGAGCGTGATTTCATGGACATCATGATAGCCATGGGCCTGTCTCAGACAGTCATCGGCCTGACTCAGGTGGGTGGACATACCCTCAACATGATATTTTGCACAGGCCTTGAGGTGGGGGATCCAGTAGTGGGGGAAGTGTTAATAGAACCCCTGTCATGGACGGATCATTATCTCCTCCAGTCCACCATCCTGGCGCATGTCAGCCCTCAAATAGATATGGAGCCAGTTCGGTTGGCCCGCTCCCGGAGGCTTATGGGGGGATATATCCTCTGACCCTGACAGTTGGTTGCTCGATGACCTCGTGACTTACTGGAATATTCTGCTGACCAAGGCCGTTGACAGTATGGCACCGAGGCTGCCGACAACGCTGGTCCCCGTGGTATACGAAGCAACTGTGGCGAATGAAGCATGAAGGGCAGCAGTTAGAGCAGCAGTGGCATCATTCATGCACTGAAGCTGACTGGTTGTGACATAGATGTTGGTTACGTTCCTATGCCATGGCAGTGCAGGTAGTAAAAAAGGGTTTTTTTGCTGCCATTATTGCATCTGCAAAGTCGCTCCCAGCTGAGCTTTTCCGGGTGGTACAGAGGCTGGTCAGTCTGGCCTCCCTCCGCCTGGTTCCGGAGTCATCTTCTGCTCGCTGTGATTTATTTGCTGACTTTTTTGCAGATAAAATCGCCCAGATTCACAGCATGTTTGATGCTGCAGTTATGGCAGTACAAGAGCCAGAGGTAATGGAAGCTCCATCCTGTTCTGTTTTGTGGGATCAGTTTCAGTGTGTCTCATAGGGTGATGCTCTTGGTCTGTCCGTGTCACCCGTTGTGAACTGGACCCATGCCCGTTCTGGCTGGTTAAGACCAGTCAGGAGACGTTGGTGCCGCTGCTGGCGGGGGTGGTCAGTTGTTTGAAGGAGAGGATGGTTCGGCCCCTGCTCCAGAAACCATCTCTTGAAATTGATGCCCTAGCCAGTTATTGGCCAGTCTCTAACCTTTCCTTTTTAGGGAAGGTTATTGAGTGGGTAGTGGTGCAGCAACTTCAGGAGCATTTGGATAGGATCGGTTTCTTAGATCCCTTGCAGTCTGGCTTTTGTCCAGGTTATGGCACAGACACTGCGCTTGTGGTCTTAGTCGATGACCTCTCCCGAGCATTAGACCAGGGTCAGTCAACCCTGTTGGTCTTATTAGATCTGTCGACTGCATTTGATACTGTTGATCACGAACTGTTGGTGGCTCACTTGTGTGACTGGGCTGAAGTGGGCGGTAGTGTTCTTGAGTGGTGCCGCTCTTTCCTGGCCGGAAGAACTCAGCGTGTGGTCTTGGGTGATTTTTCATCGTCTCCCCGGAATCTCACTTGTGGAGTCCCACAGGGATCGATATTGTCCCCGCTCCTGTTCAACGTATATATGCAGCCACTGGGGGAGGTCATTAGGGGGTATGGTGTGAGGTGTCATCGATATGCTGATGACACTGAACTATACCTCTCTTTTTCATTGGACTCAGGCCCGGCAGTCTCATTGCTTACCTGGTGCTTGCCAGCTGTGGATGTGGGCGAGTCAACTGAAACTGAATCCAGACAAGACAGAGGTGATGGTTGTGGGTAAAGCAGGGAATGGGAGGGTCCCCCATCATTGATGGGGTCCATCCCCCCTTGGTGGCTCAAGTCCGCAGTCTGGGGGTGCTCCTGGACCCACAGCTTCGCCTGGATGCCCAGGTGATGGCTGTGGCGAAAGGAGCATTTCACCAATTTCTGGTATATCGACTGAAGCTGTATGTCTCAGATGCAAATCTTGCCACAATCATCCATGCTTTTATTACCTCAAGACTAGATTACTGCAACGTGCTCTACATGGGGCTACCCTTGGTGACGGCCCAGAGGTTGCAGCTAGTGCAGAATGTGGAGGCCCATCTCCTGACTGGGACAGGTCGGCGTGAGCACATAACACCTGTGCTCCATTCTCTGCACTGACTGCCAGTGATGTACTGGGCCCAATTCAAGGTGTTGGTGCTTACCTTTAAACCCCCAAATGGCCTTGGCCCGACATACTTCAGAGACCGCCTCAACTCCCAGGTTCTGGATCGGCCCCTGCGGTCATCGGGGAGTGCCCTCCTGCAGGTCCCCAAAGTGTCTCGGGTGTCGACCATGCGGAGAGCGTTCTCGGTGGCTGCACTACGGCTGTGGAACACCTTCCCATCAGAAGTCTGTCTGTCTGAAGACCTCCCCTCTTTTCGTAGACAATGTAAGACCTGGCTGTTCCGCCTGGCCTTTGGGGAGGGAGAAGAGGAGGGGGTTGTTGTTAGATGGGGTATTATTGCTGCTTTTATGTATTATTGTTTTAAATTGTTTTTAGATGTTTATGTGTTGTACACCGCCCTGAACTGCCTGTGGCAGGAGGGAGCCGCATAAAATCTGAATGAAAAAAATAAAATTAAAAAAAACAGTCAGGAATTTAGTAAACTGATTTCTTTTAAAAAAATTTTTTGCAGTACAAGGGCAAGTGATGTACCAACCATTAGGGAGATCAGCTTCTAGCAACATGACAGAGATTCAGACAGTCACAAAGCTTTGACTCTAGAAAATGCCACTAGGATTTGAGCAATGTCTGAAAGATTTTTATTAATTAGCCTTTTCGGGCAGTAAATATTTCATTTAGGATTGTCTCCACACATCTCCTTCTGGATTTATTGTTTACATTCACTTATTTGCTTTGGTTTTTAGTCTGCCTTCAGAAAAATTTACCTTTAAACATAGGAGAAGGGTAGGGATTAATGTTTGGCTTTCTTCTTGATGAGATAGAAATGTATGTACATTTTAAATTTCTTGGCTGTATTTATTAACATTTTATACTGCAGAGCATTAGCCCTCCAAAGGTGAGATCACCTCATGTACAGGAAAAGCTTATTTGAACATGCATTTCACACATTAATGAGAGCTGCTTTCATAAATTTCCACTGTGCCAATGGGAGATGAAAACTGTCTATCGTGTATCCTGTATAAAGCATTCTTCAGAACATTCACTCTTAATTCCTTAGGTAATTGACTCCATTTGTTACCGACCAGCTGTGTGTACAAGTGTTTATCCCATAAGAATTCTAACTTCCTGGCACAATGATGAAAGTTAATTTAGTCAATGAACATAATGGATGTGCCCTATTAATATATTGCATCATTATATTCCAGTAGTGCAGAATCTGTCCCTGAATGCAGTATATTTTCAAACAAAGCATCAATCATAGGCGAAAATATACCTTGCAGCAATGAAGCTTCCAAACCACAGTCCATGGACCACTGGTAGGCTGTGACGCACTTGTTGGTAATCTATACAGAGCTGAATGTTAAAGTGGCATTGATGCCTTTTTATTTGCAGCTGCTAAATTACATTTTAAAAAACTACTAAAATATACTAAATGTATTTCTACTATTTATTCTCAATGTAAGCAGCTCTTAGGGACAGATTCTGTGGCCACCTCAGGAAGGGGGGCAGGGTCGTTTCATTCCATTTTTAAGTTTCCCTGTTCTCAGATAGCTGGTCAAAATCATACCCATGGTCCCAAGGTGCCATTCTGGTAGCCAAGGATCTGCAGGACACAGAAACGTCCTGCTCATGTTTACCTTACTGATGGTCATTGGACTGTTATGCTGGATCTATGCTATAGAAGATGCCACGTGTATATGGTAATTCCCATGTAGCTAGAGTAGTTAAGATATCTCTATGACTTTTTTTCATTGCTAGTGCAGCACAATACTGATGAAACAGGAGCTAGGATACGGACCATTAAATTTACGTTCTGTGGGTATTAAAGTGCCTGGAAATATTTCATGTATCTAAATATAGGAACGCTATTAGGATAACAGATCTTTTGTGGCACAGGACTAAACATTAGCCAGACTAGTTTATCTGGAACTACCAGGATTTGCATGTGTGCATACTATGGTCAAGGGGGGTAGATGCATGTGCCGCAGCATGGGCAGGTGCACACAGGTGCACACCCATGCCCCACATATCAAGCAACCTCCATTTTCCCTGGTTACTCCATGCATGGGAGTGCCAGGGGGAGGGGGGGAAGGAAGGGAGGGGGGATGTGTGTTTCACAGAAGCGTGCATGCACCCCCACTCACTGGCCATGGATTTACACGAGACAGTACCATTCATGTCCAGGCAGATCTGTTGCGTAGGTATGAGTGGTACCATCTCATGTAAAAAGGGCCTATGTGTATCATATAAAATCAGACATACAGTATATAACATCTAACATCTATGTGTGAACACATGCATATAAAATACAAGATGGTTGTTAACACCATCCAAGCTTAAGCACATATAAGACTGCCTGTAATGTCACTTACACAACACCAGTATATTACCATTGATTTCATGAAGTTATCCCTGATTTACACCAGTATATGTAAAAGGAGAATTGGACACACTGCATCTTAAAGGTTCCCAGTTTTGTGGGTTTTGGTTTTATTGTCTTTCATAGAAATTTACTGCAAATATTTTAAGGTTCCAAGATGGCTTGTAAATCATGTGTCTTGCCACTGTTGAATACATAGTTAACATCTTTTAAAGAAAGGATGGAGAAGTTTTTCCTTTCTGTACACCTCTTTGAAAATTAATACACATTCCCTGGGCCAGATAAGAGTTGTGAGGAAGGGTACTTAAGGGTACAGTCAGGTGGAAGAAGGAAAGGAAGGATCTAGATAATGGATCTTTGCCAGGGGTGGCCAAAGTTCCAAACCATAAGCCATATACCAAAATCTTCATATGGCAAAGAGCCAAAAGACATTCCTATGCATGCAAACACATGCATGCATGCACACACAAATATTTCCTCCTTTGTGATTGCATGATGGAGCTGGTGCTCTGAGATCCTGATGCTGAGACTTGGAAGAGCAGTTGCAATTCAGCTGCTGAAATCTGGATGCAATGAAAGCACAGGGCCATTAAGGCAGTGCGGAACCCCAGGACTGGCCCTACCCAAGAGCTGCATTTGAACTACCCAAGAGCTGCATGTGGCTCCTCCATTCACTATCCTCAAATACATATCCTCATTTCTGCTCTCTTCCTTTTAGAGTATAAGAACATATGACATGCCATAATGGTCAGATAAATGATCCTTCAAGCCCAGCATCCTGTCTCCAACATTGGCCAACTTTGGTCATGTCACAGAAGTACACAACAAATGATAATACAAGAGGATTCCATGGTGCATTGAACCAATGCAACTCATCACTAGGGATGTGCATGGGTGGTAGGTTTTGTCTTTTTGTGTCTCCAAGTTTTGTGGGTTTGTTGGTTTTTTTTGTCTTATTGTCTTTCATAGAGGTTTACTGTAGATAAAGAACGGAATGCACTTACACATTGAATGATAGATAATACATAATGTATGCTGTAATAGGGTGGCTTTCCTGTCCAGGAAGCATCTTAGGGACAAAGCCTGGCCAGGTAGCCTCTTAGGCACCAGGCCTGGCCAGGAAGCCTCTTAACCGCAAGGTAAAGGGAGCATGTGCAGTAGGCCCAAAGTGCACTAAGCATGCTCAAGGCCTATAAAGGCCTGAAGCTCAGTTGAGAGCGGGTGGGCCTAGGTGAAGGAGCTCCCTGCCAGAGTGCCCTTCTCCTCCGTACTGGGGCTATCCCAGCACAGAACTCCCCAGGACCCGGACCTGCACAGCCTAGGGAAAGATCCAGATATGGAGTAGGTCAGGTGGGACTGGGCTAATCAAGGCCACCGGAGGTCGCAGTATATTGGGGTGCTGCCTCCTTGGGGCCCAGATGCCCCGTAGAAAAGACTGGTCTATGGACCCTTCAGGACTTAAGTTCTAGACCCGCAGGCCCCCTCTGCGGTACCCCACATAGCATGTCCCTCTTAGAAGAGGGAGAAGATCGTAGCCAGGGACTGCTAATTCCCCTGCGTACTCTCCTGTGCCCTGGGAGATACCCCCCTGCTACAGAGTGGTGGAGAATGCGGGCACTAGAGCCACCCGCAGGCGGTTACTAGAATTACCTGATATTTCAGCTACCAATTATGAAATGCAGCGTTGACATCACTCTCTGGAGTCTGCAGGTTTTTGCACGTAGGCAGATGCACCTTGGATGCAAGGAACCGGCCTTTCAGTGCAAGACGTAGTTAAGAGTGGGGGGGGAGTGATATACCATGGAAGGACAAGCGGAAGTTGAACCGACTTTGTCGGTCCAGAATCTGTTGGAGTTGGTGGTAAAGCAACAAAACATGATGGTGAGTTACATCCAGCAGCAGCAGCAAATGCAAGCCCAGATTATGGCCCAACAGCAACAAACGCAAAGCCACCAAGAGCAACTAATGCGTACACTTTCCACGCACCTACAAGCGGTCCCAGGTAAACAGGAAATGGACCTACCGGGACTGCTATTAACCAAGATGTCAGCCTCAGATGACCCTGATGCCTACCTCCAGAGAGTGATGTTTGAAAGGGTAGCCACTGTGGCTAGGTGGCCTAAGGCTACCTGGACAGTGAGACTAGCCCTTTACTTATGGGGAGAGGCACAAGCCACCTACCAGGCTCTGGATGAGCAAGCGGCAGCTAACTATGACCGATTAAAAGCCGTTATCCTTGACCACTATGGTATTTCTGAGGTGACTTGCAGAGCTCAATTCCGGCAATACACTTTTTCCTGGGACCAGCGGTCGAAAGTGACAGCCGCAAAACTAAAAGATTTGGCCTGGAAGTAGTTTAAACCGGACTGGCGGAGTGCAGAGCAGGTCCTGGACCAGGTAGTCCCGGAGCGGTACCTGAGCATCCTGCCAAGTGATCTACAGAGGTTAGTCAGACAGCAACAGCCAGACGATGTTGACGAGGCACTAGAAGCCACAGAGATGTTGCTGGTAACTGAGACCCCGAGTTCCACCCCTAGGTGCTCAGGGTTAGTTCCCATGAAAGGGAAAAGGGAAGGACAGGACAAAACAGGCTCATACCCCCAAAGGGGGAAAAAGGAACATGAAACTAAGAGTTATCCCAGAAAATATGGGGCTTAGTACCGGCAACCGGAGTGGGGAACCCCACAGGCTGCAGGCTTGGAGCCCAAGATCAGGGGCCCTGGGGACTCAGATAGGTACCCAGGTGAGGCTAGCAGAATGCCACCCAGGGTCCGATGTTTCTGGTGTGGGGAACTGGGGCTTCTCCAAAGAGAATGCCCCATTATGGAAACAGACCTCACCATAGGGCTGTATGGGTTAACCGCTCAAAGCCCCACCACTATGTTGAACCCCAACAGGTACGCCAGATGGCTTACCATAGGAGGCCAGCCGGTACAGGCTCTCCTCAATTCGGGGTCAAATCAAACCCTACTGTGATCAGAGCTAATACAGCCACATTGGATCAGTCCCATAGACAAACTAAAACTCCAATGTGTCCATGGGGACATAAAGGAATACCCAGTAGCATGGGTCCCTGTGAAACTAAAAGGGATTTCTTATATCCTAAAGGTCGGAATCGTCCCTACCTTACCCTGGCCTGCCATTCTAGGAAGGGACTGGCCAACCTTTTCGCAGGAGTGGGGTGGTCCCCAAGAAAGGGCCATGGGTTAACCCAACACCAACAGCTGCCTTGTCGGGACCGCTAAGCTTTAAGGTGCCCCTAACCCAAGGTCGCTCAGAGATTGCCAATACAAGCCCCAAGGGAAGCCGTCAACCCCGCCAGGTGGACTAAAGGAAGCCAACTAGACAAGAAGCAGGAGCAGACTCCTTCCAAGACTTGGGGATGCCTAGGGATGAAAATAAAGCTTGCCAGAGTGAACTTAGTTATGTAGAGCAGGCTACTGAGACAGTGTGAGACACTGAAGAAAAAGAGTGTCAAACCGAAGGGGTTACAAGTTGGGAGTGGGGACTCCAAGTGACCTGGAGAGGAATCAATAAAGGCAGTTCCCCTCAACGGGTACGATATACCACCTGGGAGACCCAGACAACAACTATTGCCAGTAACCGGAGCCCCGCTAGCCCTGCAGGAGAGGCGGCAGCCGTAGACCCTGGGATCAGGGAACCCCAGGCCCCGCTGAACGTGGATGACTGCTTGGGCAGCTTCTTTAACAACTGTCCCGAAGCGAGGAAGCAAGACACTCCAACACCAGTCCCAGGTAATGTCTACGATTGTGATTGGTTTGACTGTGATGTGGCCGTAACTCCACGAGGCCGGGGCTGCTAGCAGTATTTTTGTGAACGGTGTGGCTGGACACCAGACAAACCGCATAGGATGGACTTCGAAAGCCCGCAAATCAGGACCCCTCCCCCTGACTCGAGGACAGGACGCAAGAAGTCCCAAAAGAAAAGTCACTGAGTGCCTCATCCAAAGTCTAGGCAATCTCAGCCCTGGGATAGTGCTAGGCTCTCCCCATCTAAGAAGGGGGGCTAACCCTTCGGGGTGGCCTGGGCCTTTTGTTTCAGTTGATTGCAGTCCCTAGGTACAACCCTGTACCTAGGGACTGCAATCAACTGATTGCAGTCAGTTGGGAGATTCCCACCCCTTTAAGTTTACAAGTTTAGAGGTACAAGGCCACTCCCAGTGCCCTTGTTTTTTTAAATGGGGAGGGGGTGTAATAGAGTGGCTTTCCCAGCCAGGAAGCCTCTTAGGCATAAGCCCTGACCAGGAAGCTTCTTAACTGCAAGGCCTGGCCAGGAAGCCTCTTCAGCACAAGGTAAGGGGAGCGTGCTCATTAGGCCCAAAGTGCACTGAGCATGCTCAAGGTCTATAAAGGCCTGGAGCTCAGTTGAGAGCGGGTGGGCCTAGGAAAAGGAGGTCCCTGCCAGAGTGCCCTTCTCCTCCGTACTGGGGCTATCCCAGCACAGAACTCCCTGGGACACGGACCTGCACAGCCTACAGAGAGATCCAGAGACGAAGTTGGTCAGGTGGGACCAGGTTAATCAAGGCCATCCAGAGGTCCCAGTATATCAGGGTGCTGCCTCCTTGGGGTCCGGATGCCCCTTAGAAAAGACTGGTCTACGGACCCTTCAGGGCTTAAGCCCTAGACCCACGCTATTTGGTGGCGTAGGCCTTGACTGTAAGGGGAGGTTGGAGGGCAAGGGTGGGGCCCCCTCAGGGTACCCTACATAGCGTGTCCCTCTTAGAAGAGGGAGAAGATCATAGCCGGGGTCTGCTAATTTCCCTGCGTACTCTTTCACGCCCCGTGTGGCCCTGGGAGATACCCCCCTGCTACATATGGTATATAACCTGTAAATAAGTGTTTATAAATACAGGCATGTAGACTATAAGGAGAATAGAAAAGCAATGCACATGCACCCTAGTACAATAGGAAACCACCCAAGCACGCTGCCCCGGTGTACTCCCTCCGTCTTCAAGCCTTAAGACATAAGGTGCCCCTTTCTGGCTCAAGATCGCTCAAGTCCACTACCCCTGTATCTCCCTTTTCTGCCCCAAGATACCCCCCTCCTCTCCAAGATTCCCCAAGCGCACTGCCCCAGGTCTCCCCTTTCGACCCCAAATCATCTGGGTCCCCTGGGTCCCTCCTGCTCCCAAGTCAGCCCCTCTTGTCCTAAGATCCCTCCCACCTCACTGCTCCAAACCCCCAAGATCTTCTCTTGTTGACTTGTTCCCCACGATCCTCCCACTCCTCCAAGCACCCAAGTGCCCCTCTCCTGCCCCAAGATTCCCCCACCTGCTCCAACCCCCACACTGACATCTCCTCATCTCATCCACCAGAGCTCATCCACCTCCACATCCCAGGCATTCTGCCTCTTCTTTGTCAGGTCCTGCGCTGCCACTGCTGACCTCTCTCATTCCTATTTGCTGCCACCTCCTCCAGCCTCCTTGACTGCCTGACCCCAGGCAGGCTTTGGGACTCCTCACCAGGCCCTGGGACTCCTCACCTAGTCCCGCCACTCATATCTTCGGGGTCCCATGCCTCTCACTGTGCATCTCTCTAGGACAGTGTTCTTTTTAATGCTGAAGCTCAAGCCTAGCAATGCCCCTGGGGAAGGGGAGAAGCTAGGGCTGAAACAAACATTTAATTTTGTTTAAAAAATTAAAAAATTCTTCTGAGAATCCTTTTTATTTTCATATCCTTTGTCATATCATAGATCGCTGTAGATGTACCACATATTTTCAGTTACAGCTAGAGTGAATGTAAGAGAGTGGAGTAACTCAACTATGTTAAAAACTCTGTTACATGGACTTTGGACACTGACCCCTTAAAGATGAAGTTTGTAGGCCAGCAGGAGGTCAGATGACTAGTGGCAGCTGGGGATAAAACCCTTGAGAAAGCTCTCAGAGAGCTAAGGAGAGAGTGGTTGCCTCGCAGGAGCTCAGGCAGCAGCTTTGGAGGTGTGGGCTGAAGTGAAATGGTCTAGCTGCCAAATCAGGAGACCTGACTACAACTTTGCACACCCCAGGAGTGACAGTTAAGACAGAGCTGGATCAGAGGTGGGATGTTTTCAGTCAAGCAGGCTGCCAGCAAGGGCCTGACTTCCTTTACTTTGAATAAGGGGACCTGGCCAAAAGACTGAGAGAAGCCCCTAGAAACCAGGCTTATGAGTTGGACTGTGAGGGGAGCGAAGGAGTCCTGGATACTAAACTTAAAAACAACCCTCTTGGAAATTGCTAAGTCACCAGAGGCCTGTTTAAAGCCTGGAGAGTTTGAGTCTGGCAGAGGACAAGCTAATTTCCTATAAAAGCCAAACCGGGATCTTCTACTCAAGAGACACCAGCCCTACCACAGTGAACAACTGTAATTTCAAGGAAAATGGGGTGAATTATTTGAATCAGCCACTAGACTATTTTACCAAGCAAAAGTAAGTTTGTCATTTGCAACTGACATAAATAAGGCTGAAATTTAGTTAAAGGTCCTTCTGACCTCAAAGTAAACACAGAAAACCTAGACTTCTGTTCATCTTGTTATTTTCATTAGCACTATGAGCCCTGAGAGCGAATCTTTTGTAAACTAATTTGATCTTTAAAATTACTTTTTAAAAGTAACATGCTCAAAACAAGACTGTTGCTCATTTAAGGCTCATTTAAGGCTCATGACTGTTAAGTTATTATTATTTATTATTATTAACAAACATTTATATAGCGCCAGCAGTGTACATGGCACTTTACAAAGTAATAAAATAGACACGGTCCCTGCCCCTAGGGCTTACAATCTGAGAGACAGGAGCTGGGGGAGAGACATAGGAAGGGGAACAGAGGGAGAGACAAGGGGTCTAACATTCATGAAGCTGCGAGGTCTCAAGTGCACGTACTTGGCTTGGTTACGATGAGAATGACAGCAGGCAGGTCCATGTGGCAAGGATAAGGGTAAACGGATCGTAGGTATAGGAATAGTGGCTCAGCAAGATAAAGAGTCAGACAGAGCAGAGAGAAAGAGATGAGTTTTAAGGAGAGATTTGAAGGTATGAAGGGAGGGGGCAAGGCGGATGTGGACAGGGAGGGAGTTCCAGGCATGGGGGGCAGCAAGTGAGAAGGGACGAAGGCGCTTAGGGGAGCAGGGAAGGCGTGGAAGGGTGAGAGAAGGGACAGAGGAGGAGCGAAGTGCACGGGCTGGAGTATGGAGGGCGATAAGTGCAGAGAGGTAGGGGGGAGCAAGGTTGTGAAGAGCTTTATAGGTGAAGACTAGGAGCTTGTGCAGGATTCGTTCAGGAAGGGGAAGCCAGTGAAGCGAAGAGAGGAGGGGCTGCACATGGTCGAAGCGACGGGCGAGGTAGATGACCCTGGCAGCAGAATTTTGGACAGAGATGAGGGGAGAAAGGTGAGACCGGGGAAGGCCAGTGAGAAGGAGGTTACAGTAATCGAGGCGAGAGATGACCAGAGCATGAACAAGAGTTTTGGCAGACGAGACAGAGAGAAAAGGGCGAATCTTAGCAATGTTATGGAGGGAGAAGCGACAGGATTTAGCAACAGAGTCAATGTAGGGTTTAAAAGAAAGGGCTGAGTCAAAGATGAAGCCTAGGCTACAGGCTTGGGGGACAGGCAGGATGGTGACGCCATCAATAGTTATTGACAGTGAGGAAGGAGAGGAAGGATGAGGGGGGAAGATAAGGAGTTCAGTTTTAGCCATGTTGAGTTTGAGTTGACGTTGAGACATCCAGGTAGAGATGTCAGAGAGACAGTTGATGAGACGAGCTTGAACAGAGGGAGAGAGAGAGGGAGTAGAGAGATAGAGTTGAGTGTCATCAGCATAGAGGTGGTATTGGAAGCCATGGGAGGCAATGAGTTTGCCTAAGGATGAGGTATAGATCGAGAAGAGGAGAGGGCCAAGAACAGAGCCTTGAGGAACACCAACTGAGAGGGGGAAGGAGGAGGAGGTGGAGTTGGAGAGAGACACATTAAAGGAGCGGTCAGAGAGGTAGGAGGAGAACCAGTTATGGACAGAGCCACAAAAGCCAAGGGAGTGAAGGGAATCCAGCAAGAGTGAGTGGTCAACAGTATCGAAGGCAGCAGAGAGATCAAGGAGGACAAGAATGGAATAGAGACGTTTAGATTTAGCCATCAGAAGATCGTTGGTAATCTTAGCGAGAGCAGTTTCAGTAGAATGAAGGGGGCGGAAGCCAGATTGGAGGGGGTCAAGGGAGGAGTTGGAGGATAGGAAGTCAAGGCAGCGGGAGTAGACAACACGTTCAAGCAGCTTGGAAGCAAAAGGAAGGAGTGAGACAGGACGATAGCTAGAAGGGTCAGAGGGGTCAAGAGTGGACTTAAGTCTCATTTTAAAGGTCTATTATGTCAACCGCGGCATGGAGGAATGATAGATGTATGTGAAAAGCACAGCAGTAATGCTGCTCATTTAAAATTGCAAAAAAATAATCATCAGGAAATATTGTTAACGTTCCAGCTGCAAGGCTAACTTGGACACATAATAATTTTATGGTATGGATGCGATGCTCAATAAACAGAAATCCATGCATTTATCTAGTAAAAAAAAAGTCTGCAAACAACATGCCACTTGTTCCAAGTATATTTCAATTATACAAACATCTTTGCATCGACTTTGGCATTATGTCTCAGACGTGGATCTGGCCACCATCAACCATGCTTTCATCCCCTCGAAATTGGACTATTGCAACGCGCTCTACATGGGGCTACCTTTGGTGACAGTCGGGAGACTGCAGCTGGTGCAGAACATGGCAGCCCCTGTGAGCACATTACACCAGTGCTTCGATCTTTGCACTGGCTATCTATAGTTTTCCGGGCCCAATTCAAGGTGTTGGTTTTGACCTACAAAGCCCTAAATAGCTTGGGCCCTGTATATCTGCAGGATTGCCTCACCAACTGTGGATCGGCCCCTGCGGTTGGCCGGGGACGCCTCCCTAGGAGTCCCCAGGCTATCTCGGGTGACAACGATGAGGGGGGGCATTCTCAGTGGCCTCACTGTGGCTGCGAAGCTCCCTCCCGACGGAGGTCCGCCTGGCCCCAGATCTCCCCTCTTTCCAAAGGCACTGTAAAATCTGGCTGTTCCTCCAGGCTTTCGGCGAGGGGGTTAGGAGGGCTCAGAGGTTTCTTGCTCCACTTGGGGTTATTTATTGATTGTTGTTTTTATAGTGTTGAGAATTTGTATTTGTATATGTTTTAAATATGTTGTGAACTGCCCCGAGCTGCTGTAACAGGATGGGGCGTCCAAGAAGTCTAAATAAAAAAATGAATCTTCTGTGGTTATATCCAAAGGAATGGATAACTGAATTTAAATTTCTATACAACTTGACGTTAGGAGGACAAAGCATTTTTAAGATAAGAAGGAGAAATCTTCAGCATCCAAATTGGTACATTTCTTTGGCAGCCTCTGCTAGTGCAGCTCCTACTGAATCTGATTGGAGTATAATTCTGATTGAATTGGCAAGGGTATGTTTGCAAGGGAAGACTATTAACTTCTATGAGACCCAAGCTTCATGTGCTGAGACACCCCTTTCAATTAGGAAGGAATGTTTTCTTCTCTTTCTGTATTGCCACTTGATAGTCCAAATGCAGGGTATTTTCAGACATGATGCTACCCCAGTATGACCACCTATGGTGGTGTCATGGTTGTTCCTGCCCACCAGATGTGCACTGCGGGTGGGAGCAAACAGTTTCTGGACTGTGGCAGGATTAACTCCAGGTTGTGAGCTGGGCTCCCTGCCAACTCACAATCTGGAGTTAGCTCTGCCACGGTCCAGGGAAGCCATCCCTGAACTGGGGTAGAGTGGGCCATCCCATATGATGGCTTGCTCTACTGAATTCTAGCCAGTGGCTGAAACTTTTCCAGGTGGGCGCAGCAGCCCGTCAGGGAGGAGACTGCGCTGCACTGAGTGACCATGTCCACACGTTGCTCCCGCCCTCTCTCCACCCCCTCCCCAGTCACCAGCATGTTTGTTCAGCAGCGGGGCCAGATCCTGTCTGGGGTGAGGGCTTTCTAACACCGTCATGTTTGAAAATACCCACAGTCACATGGAAGCTTTCTCTATTCTCCTTCGGAGCAATTGATGCCTACTGCAGGGGATAGAATAGCAGGGTATCATAGCAGATAGACTATTGGTCTGCTCCAGCATAGCAAATTTTGTACCAAATCTAAAATATATTTGGATTTAAGGTTCAAAGCAGGAGTGAGCTTTCCTTCCTCTCCGTGTTATGTTTGTTTAGATGTGGGTATTTTGGAAACAGCAGGAAATGTATATTTTCTTGAGGAAATTTCAGCAGATGAATGGTTGGCACAGTGTGGTCCTCCACTGGTCTATACTCAACCCAGCAGGCAGTCCAGCACTGACATGTTCCAACCTCATTCATTTTTATCTGTGTTCTAAAACACTGATACAATACTTCACTTTCTAAATGGCTTTCTGTACTCTCACACTAAGCTGTCAATCAGATGTCAACACCCACACTACCCCAGTGTTCCCTCCTCTTGCCCATTTACTAGAAGCAAATTTCACTTCAACAAATTGCAGGGTGAAAGAAGCCTGAGAAGTTTTCACACCTTGAAAAATGAGAGGTCTTTCACACTGTATGCTTGGGCTATTATTTGGAATTACAATTCAGCTTAATAACTCAAACACAGACTAAACTGCTGTATAAATTCTGGTAAGGATTCCTCTTAGTTTTGCTGGCTCTACATTATGTCAATTTTGTTTTTCCTGCCTGAAATCTTTTCTAAGAAGGAGAAATGAAATGGGGAGAAGAGAGGGAAATCCCTCAAAACTGTAGTGAGAAAAGCTCAAAAAGCAGACAATGCCACTTGGCAGAATATGCACTCGTCAGTGCAGCGAGGAAGTCCGGGACTCAAAAGACACGCAGCTTTCTTCTCGTGAGAAGGGCAGAAATGCAGATTGTTACCTGCAAACATGCACGTCCAGCAAAGTATTGTTTCCCCACCCTGTTGGACACACAACCACTCTCTCTAAGAGGCCTGAGGCCTCCCTGCCGTAGCTTAGCTCCACCCTTCCACCAGTCTGTCAAAGCCCTTCCAATGCCTCCCTGCTTCTTTGGTTGTCTGCCCTGATGGCTGTTCAGAAGCTGCAGCTGGTGCAGAATGTGACGGCTCGGCTCCTTTTGGGGACAAGTCACCAGGAGCACATTACATTGCTGCTCCGAAGTCTGCACCGGTGACCTATAGTTTTCTGTGGGCACAATTCAAGGTGCTGGTTTTGACCTTTAAAACCCTAAAAGGCTTGGGTCCGACATATCTGAAAGATCACCTATCCTATCATGCTCTTTGTGGCTCCTTTATTTGGCTGTTACCCTTGTCTGTGGGGCAGGGGTGTGCAGGAGAGCATTCTTGGTTGCTGTCCCCATTTTGTGGAACTCCCTCCGGAAGTTCATTTGAGCCTGTGCCTGGGCATCTTCCAGAGGCAGTGAAAAACATTTTTATTTGAAAGAGCATTTGACAGGGAGGGACAAATAGGGTTTAGGGGGGGGGGGTTGGGTAGGATTGTAGGGAAGGGAGGCAGTTTGAGGTGAAGAATGTATATTTTTATTATTGTGAGCCGCCATGAACTTTATGGGAAGGGCGGCATATACATTTGGAATTAAGTATATAAATAAATAAATAAAATAATAATCAACATTAAAACATGAAATATAATCTTACAAAAACTCCCATCCTCCCCCTCACGCTCCTGCCTTTGTTGTTGTTGAAGGATGATACCAAAGGGTGCCCTTTAGCATCATCCCTTATTTGAGGGACTGGAACTATAGGGGCGGGGGTAAAGAATAAAGAGTGTAGGGGAGACAGAATATTATGGAAGACACAATGGTGGATCAGAATGCTTGGGCAGGGTTACCAACCCAATAACATGAATCCGCTTTCCCAAAGTCATGAGATTGGTTTGAAAATCATTATGTTTAAAAATACTACAGTAAGATGTAGTTTCTTTTCATTTGTCTGTTGGTTTCGGAAAATTTAGGGAACACTGCTGTAATATTTTCAAGATTTCTCTGAAGCAAGACTGGCTATAAACTTTTTATTTTAAATGAAAGCTGAGATTTTCATTGTATAGAGAATCTATACAGGCTTTGGCAAACTTCTGATATCTTGAGACTTGTGATTATGGGAATTGGCAACACTGGCATGAGAGACCAAACCTGGGGGATATGGAGACACAAAGCATGTGGAGTATGACACACAGTCATGAATAATGCTATGGGTACTGGACGGTGTGTGCCAGGGCTTAATTAGTCGCAGGGCTGCAATTCAAATTAAGGTGGGGGGGGGGGGAGTCCTGGGAAATATTCCTAGTAACCCTTGCCCTTGGCTCACCCCCCACCATTTGCTATCTCCGCTCCTGCACCCAGACTGTGGAACGCCTCTCGCGTAAATCCCACTACCACGCCAACTTCCTCCACTTCAAATTCTGCCTCTCATCACTCAATTCTGCTATCTCCCTCGCTAAACAGCAGTACTATGCCTCCCACATTGAGTCCTGCTCCCTCGCCGCCTCTTTTTCACCTTTTGACTCCCTTCTCAAACCCCCCTGTCCTCCTCCTCCCTCTTCTCTCTCTGCTCAGGATCTTGCTCTCTTTTTCACCTCTAAGATTGACAAGATCCACTGGGCTATTGCTTCCAAGTCCTATCCCTCTACTACTCCCCGCCCCATCTCCCTCATTCCCCAACCTCCAAGCTCCTTGAATGAGTTGTCTACTCACGTTGCCTCAACCTCCTCTCCGACAACACCTCCCTTGACCCCCTCCAATCTGGCTTCCACCCCCTTCACTCAACTGAAACCGCTCTTGCTAAAATCACCAACGATCTTCTTGTGGCTAAATCCAACCACCTTTACTCTATTCTTGTCCTCCTTGATCTCTCTGCTGCCTTCGATACTGTTGACCATTCCCTCCTGCTTGGTTCGCTCCACTCCCTGGGATTCCAGGACTCTGTTCTCGACTGGTTCCTCCTACCTCTCTAACCGCTCCTTCAATGTATCTCTTCCTAACTCCTCCCCCTCCCTCCCCCTCTCGATCGGAGTTTCCCAAAGTTCTGTCCTTGGCCCGCTCCTCTTCTCTATCTACACCCAGTCCCTAGGCAAACTCATTGCCTCCCATGGCTTCTAATACCACCTATACGCTGACGACACTCAACTCTATCTCTCCACTCCTTCCCTCTTCCCCTCAGTTCAAGCTCGTCTCACCAACTGTTCAAGCTCGTCTCACCAACTGTCTGATATCTCTGCCTGGCTGTCTCAATGCCAACTCAAACTGAACATGGCGAAAACTGAACTCCTAATCTTCCCTCCCAATCCTTCCTCTCCCTCTTCCCTGTCCATTACCATTGACAGGGTCTCCATTCTCCCTGTCCCCCAAGCCTGCAGCTTGGGCTTCATCTTTGACTTGCACCTCACCTTCAAACCCTAAATTGACTCTTTGGCCAAATCCTGCCGCTTCTCCCTCCACAACATTGCCAAGATCCACCCTTTTCTGTCTGTCTCTTCTGCCAAAACTTTCATCCATGCCCTAGTCATCTCATGCCTCGACTATTGTAACCTCCTCCTCGCTGGCCTTCCCCGCTCTCACCTTTCTTCTCTTATCTCTGTTCAAAAATCTGCTGCCAGGATCCTCCACCTAGCCCATCGCTCTGACCACATGCAGCCTCTCCTCTCCTCTCTCCACTGGCTCCCTCTTCCTGAGCGCATTCTGCACAAGTTCCTTGTATTCACCTACAAAGCCCTTCATAACCTCACTCCCCCCTACCTCTGTCTTGATTTCCCTCCGAACCCCTGCTCGAGCCCTCCGCTCCTCCTCCATCCCATCCCGCACCCTCCCATGCCTCCCCTGCTCCCACAACCGCCTTCGTCCCTTCTCCTTCGGTGCCCTGCATGCCTGGAACTCCCTCCCTGCCCTCATCAACCTGGTTCCCACCCTCCACACCTTCAAGTCCCTCCTCAAAACCCACCTCTTCCGCTCCACCCTTCCTAACTCCTGCTAACCATTCCCACCCAGCATTATCCCCCATCTGCTATCTGTAAACTCCCAACTTACTGCAACTAAGTCAGGAACTTGTACCTGAGCTTTCGCATCCTCATGAATGTCGCATCCCTTGTCTCTCACTCTGTTCCCCCTTCCCTGTCTCCCCTCCTCCTGTCTTTAGATTGTAAGCCCCCGGGCAGGGACCGTGTCTATCTTATTCTTTGTAAAGCACCGGGTACATCGCTGGTGCTATATAAATGCTTCTAATAATATAAATGCTTATAATAGTAGGAGCATGCACTTCAAAATCTAAAAGACCAGGAAAAGGGTGATATTGGCCCTTTCAGGAGAAGCCTCATTGTCCCGCCCCTCTCTGATGTGGCAATGCCCCCTGCACTCCTGAAAAACTTTATTGTGGTGCTCCTGGGTGATGCAGTCCTGGGTGGGTGCAGAGAGGAGACCAGAATGTGCAAAGACTTGGCCCTGGGGAAGACTCAGAGTGTTTCCACACATCATACCAGGAGGGAGGTGCCCCAAGAACATGCTGTCAGCATGGTCCCAACTGGGTCTGTACATAGAACAAAATGTTCCTGTGGCTGGGCCACCAGGTAGGGCTGGGAGATGCAGAAACATGCGGCCACCTGGTCCCTCCCTCACATTGCAGGTCTCTGGGATCACAGCCCAGGCTCGTTGCAGACATACCCAGGAGCAATCCCAGGAAACATCTGGTGGTCTGGCCAACAAACGTGCCAGTGACCCACAGGCCTAAGCGGGCCACCGTCACATTTGTTAACACCCGTAAAACCTTGGAAGGATTCACAGTTTGATATGTATGTATGTATGTATTAGCAGCTTGAATCCGTAACATTTTCTATTAGTTACAAAAATGAATGAAGCCCCATTCATGTTCATAACTAAAGTTACAAAAATGGATGAAGAAGCAAATGATGAATGAAAGCAATCAATAATTTTGTTTAAAAATAAAAAAATTAAAAATAGCTGTGCATTCGCAAAATGACCACTGGGACCATTCTGCACATGCATGTAGTTCTCCAAAATGGCGGTAACGCTGCCAGTGTAATTTTGGGAAAGGGTGCACATGCACAGGCCCTGGTGTCCATTTTGCACATGAGCTATGATTTACTTCATTATTATACATTTTTTAAAAAATCAAAATTACTGTGCATGTGCAAAATGGCTGTAGGACCATTGTACACATGGGTACCCCTTCCCTTTCCAAAATGGCACCAACTCAACTGACACTATTTTGGGAAAGGGTTGCACATATACAGAACAGCTCGGCAGCCATTTGTGCATTCTCAGTGATGTTTTTTAAATTAATTTTTAATTTAAAAAGGAGGGGGGAGGGACTAAAACAATAGGGTCGTTTATTAAAATCCCTGCAAATGAACAAAAACAAAAACAGTAGGAGTGCCTTCAGGAAACCCCTAGTATGCATGCGTTGACAATCGTATTGCAACCACATACACATTCACTGTAGAAATGTCAGTGGTGGTGCAATTGGCAGGGCTCTAAAAATACTTGAATTCACTATTGAAGAATAAAGAGAAGGCTAACTTCCTCTCTGGACAAGACTGGGAGTGTGAACTTTTCCAGAGAAATTGTATACCAGCTTCACATACAGGTTTTTTTATCCCCATGAGCGTGGCAGACCAAGGAAGATTTGTGCCCAGAAATATCTGAAATTCTGTGCTGTGAGGAGCTGTGAGTAAAAGCTTACTAGTTGCCTAGAAGCTTGACCAAAGCCTGAGGGTAAAATGGCTGTATATGGACCTGAGAAAAAACATCTGTCGTTTTTGTGGCTGTTAAAGGGAAAGTGGAGTTTTAACTTTTTACTCAGGTTGTCTGTTTGTCTCTAAGCATTCCATATATATGAGTCCCCAGTGTTGAAGAGACTTACTGCAACCAGCTAGGTCCCAACAATACCAATATGTCATGTGACTAGACAGTCTCAGCTGGGTTATGGCTGTCCGTGAATTTGGACATTTTTCATATTGCCAAGCTATTGGTGTTTGTGTCTTAAAACAATTGTTGTTTATAAATGATGTATCTAGTAACTTGCTTGAGGTCTGCTAATAATCTGGTAAACCAAGTCACCACTGGAATTAAGTGATCCCTTAAAGTTGTCATGGCATTACAATAGTAATTGTATAATGTGGTACGAAGCGTGGAAGCACCATTATTTTATAATTTTCAAGAGGCTAATTTGTGGGGATTAGAAATGGGATCACAACAAATCCTGGCCTGTTATATTTGTACTGATACAATTCCTGCTGAGAGTAGAAGAACACTATGGGCTACAATTATTTGAATGACTGTTTGAAATGGCTTCTGTCAGCCAGTCAAAATGTGCAGGCTAGAGCATCAGTTAACAAAATAGCTCAGATACGGTGCCAGAAGAAATAACAATAGCACAGTAATGAAATGGAAGTTGATTGTAATGCAGTGGTACAAGGGACAGAGATAGGGTGACACAAATACATTTCACCTGAGTATTATTTAATGTGTGTGTTACTTTGCAATATTAAATTTGAGTATTTTCAGATGTGACGGGCCTGGAGGCCCGCCACGTTGACCTCCAGACCTGGATCTCCCTCAGATCCCGGTCCATGATGAAGCCGCCCGTCCTTCAGATGAGCCAGCTCCATCACTGTGGGGAATCGGGGAGGGGACAGGACTGCGCGGCGCGATGAGCAGTCGCATGCCCCCCCCGGCACTCCCCCAGCTGTTCGCCCTCAGGGAGACATGAGGGCATAGCAGCCAATGAGGCTGCTGCGCCCGACTCCATCCTGTCGGGGGGGCTGATTCTGGGATGGGGCTGGCGAGCAGACGTGCAGTGTGGCCATTGCTAGCCCCATCCCGGATCATGGCCACTGTAACCAAGGTTCTTGACTTCCGGCCGGCCAGCCAGAGGTCAAGAACCATGGTTAGCTTTGACCCCCATCAGAGATTCACTGTGGCGGGGGTCAAACAGACGTTCACGGAAATGCCACCACCACAGGGAATCCACTGGGGTTCACTGTGGTGAAAGGCGTTTTCATAACATCTGAAATTACCCATTCTAAAACCACATTTTAAATGGAAGTTCCTAGTAGTTTTTTTGGTTTTGTTTTAAATTGGAACATAGCAATGGCCACACTGGATCAGACCAGTGGCCCATCTTGTGCATTGTCCTGTCTCTGAGAGTGACCTGTGACAGCTGCTTCATCTGGAAAGGTGCAAGAAACCCTAAAAAGGCACTTACGGCCCTTTTTACACAGACACTCTAATACCGATAAAATGGGTGTTACATTTTTATTATACATGGTACAGGACAACACTGCAGCCCTGCAAAAAGGGCCCATGTTGCAGGACTGCAGTGTTGCCCTGTACCATGTATAATAAAATGTAACACCCATTTTATCGGTGTTAGAGTGTCTGTGTAAAAAGGTACTATGAGTTAATTTATGTCGCCAAATGCTTTCTCTTAATTCCCTGAAACAAAAGGCTGTCATAGTCTGAAGCATAAGTCCATATGCCCTTTCCAAAACAATATATTTCCAGGTGCTACTGTGGTTACATCTGTTGTCCATACAACTGTCTTGACTATCTTCAAATCATGCTAGGCTCTTGGCATCAGTGATATCTTCGGCCACAAAACCTAGCTATGCATTTTGTGAAAAGGAGGGCGGGGGAAGAATCTTATTGTTTAATGTTGCCAAGGCATGATCATTTTAAAAGCCCCATCTGATTTTGTTTTTAACTCTTTAAAATGAATATAATAATCAGGAGCGATCATGCCCCTAATTCTTTCCTGGCCTTTTCTTAAATCTATGGTACCAAAGAGAGAGTGTGTTTTCAAACAAGATGCTATCCCGCATGACCACCTAGGAGCCACAGATCCAATTGCCCATTGTCGCCGCACCCCCCAATGAGACACAGAGACCAAGTGCTGGATTAAATCAGGCCACACTCTTTATTCAACAGTTATCAAAGACGGTGGGTGATTGCACACGCAATATGGGTCCAGTATGCTAGCTAATTAATTCTTATTAACTCGGAATTGGCCGGGATGTGCCTTCCCGTGCCAGCCCCATCACAAACAAGGCTCCCCTTCGACAGCCCTTGGCTCTGGCCGAAAGGGGGAGCGTCCTAACTGTGGGCTTGAGTAAGGAGGTGAGTACCCGCTAAGTCAGCAGACCGTGCATGTACTTACTGACCGAACTGCAGTACCCCTCCCAGGGTAATAACCCCAGTGCGTACTGCCTGCGCCTGGCACTGGGTGTCACGTCCCCATCTCTTAAGGAGATGACTCATATCAATTCCTAACCTATTTGACCTACTATAGCATACTGGACCCCCGCTGAGTGCGACAAATATTATCAATTAATAAGATTCATTATGCCAATCAGATTGTTCCAATTCGTACATCTCGGTGTACCAACATTCTGCCGATTCTCCTATCTGAATCACTTTCCAGATTAATATTTATTAGAATTGGTAATTGTAGCCAATTAAGAATCCAATCAAACCTATCTGGCCTATTCTGCACTGTTGAAGGGGCGAAACGGGCGAGCCTTGAATTAGGCTAGTCGCTAAAATTCCCCTTCGGCTCCGTAAGGGCAACCGGTAATTACCACAGTGCTAGAGGTGAGGTGGGTGGGCTGCTTCACATCCAAGTCCGATCTTCCGCTTACACGCGGCCTGAACGGCTCCGCCCTTCCTAAAGAGGGCGGAGCCCGCTCAACTCCAAAGCGCGGCGGCTCTGCGCACGCGCGCCCGCTGTTGCCGGGCAGATTTCCAGCGGCCGGAAGCACGGTCCGCCGCTCTCTCCCCACTTCCGGTTTGGTCCCCATCTCATGGACGGGGCCAGACAATTACCCCGTCACCGCCATTATGGCGGCGAAGGGGGCTTGGATGGGGGAGTGGCCAGATGCGCATGCCCTTGAGCCACGGAGCACCCACTCATGGCCACACATGGAGCAATGTCCCAAAATGTGGAGTGCTCCATGCGGGGCAGGTCAGGTGTCTGCTTCTGTGTCCGGGGTAGCCATGCTGGGAGCTGCCCACTTGAAGTGCTCCCCACTCACTTCTCCTGTGTGATGCGTCATAGCAGTGCCACTTGGCAGCTATGGACCACCCCCCACATTGCTCTTCTTGTTTAAAAACACACACAGCCACTGTCACAGACTGTGGCCATTTTTACACAGTGCCCCCCTCCCCCCAGCTTGGTGTTTGAGCAGGTGTGCGGGGGGGTGTTAATGTATACAGCCAGCAGTGGATGGGGGGGATGGGTGTTCACTCAGTGTTTGCCCATGCGAACACCAAGCGGGATGGGTGGGGGTGCGTGCATGCTCCTGCGCAACACCCACCTCCACCCATCGCACACACATCTCCACCCACCTCCACCCATGGAGCCCTCTGGAAAACTGGAGGAGGCTCCATGGGTGGAGGTGTGTGTGTGTGTGTGTGTGTGTGTGTGTGTGTGTCACACCCACCTCCACCCCCCACGGCAAAACACCTATCCGGTGTCTGACAGCTGTGGGGGACTGGATGACAGCTAATCGACTGCGACTGAATCCATTCCTGACCAGATGGAAGTGATGTTAGTGGGTAAGTCGATGGAGAGGACAGCCCCCTCAATTGAGGGGGTTTGTCTTCCACTAACTTCCCAAGTGTGGAACCTGGGGGTGCTCCTCAATGTGCAGCTCCACCTGGATCTCCAGATGGAGGCTGTGGCGAGGGGTGCCTTCTGCCAGTTACACCTGGTGCGGCATCTTCGACTGCTGGAGTCAGTTTCAGATATGACCATGATCATCCATGCTTGTATCACTTCTTGGTTAGACTACTGTAACGTGCTCTACGTGGGGCTACCTATGGTGACAGCTCGGAAGCTGCAGCTGGTGCAGAATGTGGTGGCCCAGCTTTCCCTGAGAACTGTAAGACCTGGCTGTTCCGTCAGGCTTTTGGTGAGGGAGAGGGGTAGGGTTGGGTTGGGTGGGGGGTTGTGTTCCCCCCCCTGCTTTTGTTTATTATATTTTAAAATGTTTGTTTTATATTATATTTTTATATTGCATTTTGTTATTCTTAGCCGTTCTGGGCTACCGTGAGGTAGGAAGCGTGGGATACAAATATGGTAAAGTAAAATAAATAAATAAATCCTCCCCACCCATTTCTGTCTGTGTAAAAAGGTCCTGTCTTGCAACATGCAGGGGGCTTGGCGTTTGCTTATATTATCTGTTCATGTTTTATAATGCTGTTGTGGGCATTATAAACATATACAAATCATGAAATACAGTATAAGGGAGAAGGAGAACTTTTACTTGTAAAGGATCACCAATCTAAAGATGTTAGTGACAAACTATACCATTCGTGTTGAGGGTGGCATTTCTTAAAGGGTTCTGTTCCAATGCTTGCTCAGTACTTTTAATAAGGCCATTTTTACATGGGCGGAGGTGGGTGGGTGGATGGGTGTTTGGCCGCGGTGGGTGGAGGTGTGTGTGTGTTCATTTACACGGACACACCCCCACCACCACCCATCTCCACCCATGGAGCCTTGTCTGGTTTTCTGGAGGGGTCATTGGGTGGAGATGGGTGTGCGATGGGTGGAGGTAAGTGTTGTATGGGAGCGCGAACGCACGCACCCCCACCCATCCTGCTTAGTGTTCACATGGGTGAACACCAAGTGGACGCCCATCCCCCACCCACCGCCGGCCATTTACACAGACGCCCGCCCCCAAACACCCACCTAAACACCAAGCAGGGGAGGGGGGTCATATCTGTGTAAAAATGGCCTAACTTGTTACATTTGATGCAAGGGTGAAGTTGTCCAGTAAAAATGCTAAAGCTTTACATGTATAAATAAAATTATAAAAACTGGGGACTATAAAAGTTGCATTTCTTCAAAGTGTTTGTTTTGTCTTTTGTAGAACTTCCAGGATGATTTACATGTTGTTCTAATTATTATTATTATTATTATTATTAGCAAACATTTATATAGCGCCAGCCGTGTACCTGGCACTTTACAAAGTAATAAAATAGACAGGGTCCCTGCCCCTAGGGCTTACAATCTGAGAGACAGGAGCTGGGGGAGAGACATAGGAAGGGGAACAGAGGGAGAGACAAGGGGTCTAACATTCATGAAGATGCGAGGTCTCAAGTGCACGTACTTGGCTTGGTTACGATGAGAATGACAGCAGGCAGGTCCATGT
>QEPC01006248.1:2529437-2562459 GCA_003113815.1 Sphenodon punctatus
AAAGGATGTATGGGGGAGGTTAGAGAGTGGTGATCGGTTGTGGGGAGGAAGAAGCTGGGAGGAGAAAAGTAGAGGAAGAAAAAGATGGACAGGAAGAGGAGAAGGAGAGGAGGGAAAGAAAAGGTGAGAAAATAGGGCAGACATGTTAGTGAGTAAGATAGGAGGGGGAAGTACAGTAGAAAAGAAATGGAGAAAAGTACCTGTAAGGCGCGCGGCGTTAGGCGCGCGTTTTTCAGCCCGGTGGTCAGTGGTGGTGTTTGCAACACTAACACTAACAATGTTGGTGGGCAGAATGCTGAAGAAGGGACTTCTCTGTTCTTTGATATTTCAGGTTTATTTGCATGGTTTACGTCTTCTGACTGAGGATGGTATTGTCATATCATGGTTTTCTTTACATGAAAGTTATTGCAATAAGGCAGTTTCTTTAGTTGTTACTAAAACCAGGTTCTTCCTGATTATGTTCCATTTTCTCCAATAATGGTTTAACTCTTTCAGTTTGACGAAAGAAGTCCTAAAAATAGATATGTAATTTTTTAAAAAAACCATATATAAAACTTGTTATTGCACATATTTAATGATGAAACATCTTCAGTCATCTTAATTAAATATATTACTTATTATCATGCATTGATTAGAAAATAGTCTTTTTATGTTTGGGAAGAAAGTATATTCAGTTTTTCATTTCACTTAATGAGTCATTAGATTTCATTTTTAAAACTGGGTTATAAAAAAAGGGTTGATTTTTTAACTCAAAGAACAGATGCTCATCATAGAGCAGAGAGGTGAGTTTATCTGCTTTATTAGAAGCTTTTTAAAGTGTTCTGATAATTCAGGATAGTTCTCTGGGTAATGCTCACATTTTCTCTGGCTCACATAGTTCTCTGGGTAATGCTCACAGGATAGTTTAAAGTGTTCTGATAATTCTCTGGGTAATGCTCACATTTTCAGGCACCAGATCAGTTCTCAGGTGCCTGATAGCGTGTCCAAAACTGCATGTATTACCTGCAGGTGCTAATATTAGTACCCATTACAGCTCTCTTCGATACCCTTCCTCATGCATGTGACAGAACTATTGATGGCAAATCATTCCACATGTGATTATCTTTGACTGTTTTTAAATGGACTGCGGTGGGCAGGGGAATGGGTATGCAGCTGCAGTAGGTGGAGGTGGGTGCACGCCCGTTTGCATGGGTGCATACCGATCTCCACCCATGGAGCATCGGGCATTGGATCCCATTGCTCCGTGGGTAGGTGATGGGTGGAGACAGGTGGAGGTGGGTGTAGAACAGAAGCACACGTTAAAGGACCCAGGCAATTTTAATTTGCAGTTACAGTCTGTTGGCACAGAAGAGAATTTGGCTCATGACCGCTGTTCCAAACAGTTATCATTTTAGGCTTGGTCCTGCAAGTAGTTATTGATAGACATAGGCCCTTTTTACACAGACGCTCTAACATCCATAAAATGGGTGTTTCATTTTATTATACATGTTGCAGGGCACCACTGCAGCCAATCATCATGGGCCCTGTGCACACATGATGCCTCCACCCAGTTCCTCTGCGTGGAGATGGGTGTTGGCTGGTGGGTGGGGAGCATTTCCCTGGGTGGAGATGGGTGGGGAGCATTTCCCTGGGTGGAGATGGGTGGGGGCATCTGTGTAAACTAGAGGTGGGACCCCGGGCCCATTACCGGCTACCGGATTTACCGGTTACCGGTTCTCTAAAAACCGGATTCCCGGATTAAATCCGGTATGCCGGTACCGGTTTTATTTCATTGATTTCAATGGGGCGCTGTGTCCCCATTGAAATCAATGAATTCCTTCCCCCTCCCCCGCCCAGGCTGCGCGGGTGGAAGGGGGGACACCCCCCACCCACCCTGCCCAGCCTGGATTTTTGTTTAAAAAAAGACTCAGAGCAGAGGCGAGCCCACCCCCCAGCACCAGCGGCCGCGGCGTCCCCGCAGCTGCCGGTAAGTATGATCCGATCCCTGGGGGGGGTGTTTAACACCCCTCCACCCCCCAGGGATCACCCCTACTAAAGTTCATAGCTTGCTTACCTTGCGGAGCTCCGGGTGCGGCGGCGGCGGGCGGTCCGGAAGCCTCAGCTCCGGCTGTGGCTGCCGGCATCAGAGACGCTCTAGGCCTTCCGGGGAAACCCAGGGACGCCGCGGCCGCTGGTGCTGGGGGGTGGGTTCGCCTCTGCTCTGAGTCTTTTTTTAAACAAAAATCCAGGCTGGCCAGGGTGGGTGGGGGATGTCCCCTCTTCCACCCGTGCAGCCTGGACTCGGGGAGGGTTTGTTTTTTTTAACCTGGGGCTTTAAGTTTTTACATTGCAGCCATTTTTAAATGGCTGCAATGTAAAAAATCCGGTACCCCGGAATCCGGTACCTGGACTGGATTTACCGGGTCGAATCCGATAATGCCGGTACGCCCGGTACCAGCATTATCGGATACCGGATTTACTGGTTTTCCCGCCCCTAGTGTAAACGCCACTTTCGGTTGTTCTTGGCCAACACCCATCTCCACACACACCCACCAATGAAGTCCTTGCCAACACTTTAGCTTCAAAGATTTTATGTGCTGCCCTTATACATTGCTGGCCATGTCGGTGGAAAAAGCGTTGGATAGCCATGGATTCCATTTGGACCTTCAGCTTGGTTACCGCTGTGTGAGCCTGCCCGGCCCCATTATAGGCTAGCGTAATCCCTAGGTATTTATATGACCTCACCTGCTCTATTCTGTGGCCTTGGATTAACCACCCATGCCTCATAAAGCGTTTTGCTACAATCATGGTTTTTGTTTTGTTTTCCATTGGAGGCCATATACTTGTCAATTAGATGAGACAGTATTAAGCAATGCTCCGTAATTGATCTACCCTTTTGGAAGCCTGCCTGCTCAGGGTGAATGATATTATGTTCTTCTATCCAAGAGGTAAACTTTCCCAGTAGAAATTTAGCATAAGTCTTGCTGACAGAGCGAAGTAGGCTAATGGGCCTGTAGTTGGCAGGAAGCAAACGGGGTCCTTTCTTATGGATAGGAATAACCACCGCGAGTTTCCATGAGGTGGGAATACAACCAGAGCTATTGATCGCAGTGAACAAAACAGAGAGCAACGGAGCCCACCAAGTACTAAATGATTTCAAAAAGTCAATAGAGATGAGATCCCAACCCGGAGCATTCCTATTCTTAAATGAATTCAAGAGCTCCAACACTTCTGATGTATCCACTGGGGGCCAATAGGGTAGTGACTCCCACTCTATCAGTGATCTGTCAGCCTCCTCTCCTAATAGCTGGTCAGCATAAAGATACCCCCCAAAATCCACCCAGGTCTGGGCATCAATAATTGAGGGCATCCTTATTGGAATACCCGCAAGCCCTAAATTAACAAGCCTCCAAAATTCCTTAGAGTCATTGCTCCGAGTGGCCTCCAACAACATATTCCAGTGACAGTCTAAAAAAGAGCTCCTTTTCTTCCAAATAGGGACTTTATAGTCCTTACACGCCTGGAAATAAATATCAGGGAGCACGGGTAACCTGTTCTGGCAATAAACTCCGTAAATCGCCCGGACACGTTCCTTTGCCTTTTACAATCCTTATCGAACCAAACCTGGTTCTGGGGATTGCTAAGGGGAGAGACTCTCAACCGAGGAGCCTGATATAGAAAAAAAATCTGGGTTAACTGGCCCAGCTGATCGAATGCCCGTACCACCTCTATTTCAGAAGGTCAATCCACTATCACGGCTCTAAGCTGAGTAATATCCTCACTCCCCAGCCTTTCCAGTAAAGAGGTTACTGAGATCTTACTCCAGTTAACTGAAACATGCCTATTACTACTCTGGGTAAAACAGGGACCCTGAAAGCTTGCCAAAGAGATCGAATAGAGCAAATTGAAGGTTAGGAGTTAGCACCCATTTTATTTAACATTTATGTTAACAGGCAACCTTGCCAGACTCCTCTAAAAGTCTGTACTGAGTCCGACAGCTTGCCCTCAGAAGACATTTTTACCCTCTGAGAGGTTCCCGAATATAATGATTTAATCAATGCTAACAGCCTCTTATCGATGTTTAAATGGTCCAGCTCTTGCCACAATTTTGGCCTAGAAATAGTGTCAAAAGCAGACGACAAATCAGTGAATACCATGTACAGCTTGTGCCTCAGATGTTTGCTAATAATATGGTGAAGAATAAAGGCCTGGCCCGTTGTGGAACAGTTAGTCCTAAAGCCTGCCTGCTTCTCAGCCAAAATCCCCTGCACCTCACACCAAGACTGGAGACATATTACAAGCAACCTGGCATAAATTTTAGAGATGATGCAAAGCAGGCTAATGGGTCTATAGTTACAGGGGTCAGCTCTATCCCCCTTGTAAATTAGAACCACAATGCTGGATTTCCACAAAAGCAGGATTTCTGGAGTTGCATTAATTAAAGAAAATAAATGGGGTATTACACAGATCCCCCCAATTGGGAAGCATTTTAAACACTTCCCCCGGGATACAGTCAGGCCCTGATGCTTTGCCCCTTTTCAGGCTCTCTATGACCGTACCCACTTCGCAAGGGTCTACTGGATCCCATAACGGGAGATCTTTATCCAGAGGAGGGGCACTTTTAAATTCCGTATAATAGTTGTCAAATACTTTCACAGAATGTTCAACCCAGCGTGAGGATGGGATCCTAACTACTTTGCCCGAATATCCCTGATTTCCTGAGTGGTTTACTAACCTCCAAAATGCAACAGCATCTTTTCTGTCAATTGCATCGTGGAGTGTCCTTCATTGATGTTGATAATGGTCTGCCCTCTTTTTTGCTAACAGTTCTTTATAGTTCTTCCTCAGTTCTTTATACCTATCCAGATGGTCTAATCCATTATTTGATTGCAATTTTCGAGCTGACGATCTTAGTGCCTTCCTGGCAGCTCTACACTCCCCATCCCACCATATGTTCTTACCCAAATGTGCCGGAGCATAGTCTTTCTATACCTGGGTCCATATCGTGCTCAGCTGCGCCATCAAATGGTGCTACAGCTTCAGAGCAGTTTCCAGATTATTAGTCTCCAGCACATGTCTGCCTAGAAGTTCAGTCTCAGTATGTGAAAGAACATCCTAGACTGCAGCTTCAAGGTGGTTAGACCATCTCAGAGTAGAGGGTATCGTTGGTTCAATCTCATACCCATTTGGGAATTTAGTCATTGGCTGGTTAACTGGCTCATGTGCAAGATGAAAAGATATCTGAGTGGGAAAACCATCACTTAAGATCTGATTTCCCACCTGAAAATGGTGCAGGAGTTCGAGCATATCTAAAGAAAGAAGAACATAGTCTCCCATACTTGCACCTACAGACCCTACATATGTCAAATTGCCTCTAACGTCACCTTCGCTATTACTATTTAATATTTCAGAGGGATGTCTAAGGTCAAATTATAAAGGTCACGGCCAGCCTGGTTTTTTTTATGATCTTGTGAGCTCTTATGTTTATTATAATTACAAAAAGAGTCTCCCAAGCTATCCAACCCCATACTTTTCAGAATATCTGAGGCATTAGCACCTATATGTGTGTTAAGATCACCTACTATCATTAATCCATCGTTCGGGAATTTGGTCTGATAATCAAGAATTACTCCTCTTAGAGCCTGTCAGAAGTCCTGCCTTTGATTTGAAGGGGAATTATTGGCATTTATCAATAGCAGTGTCATGTGCCGGGCTGCTATAATTAAACATAAAGCAAGAATATTATCATTAGAGAGATCCAAGGGACAAACTTGGAGATCACTATTAGAAGAAATCATGATCATCAATCCTCCCCTGGCGCGACCCCATTCCGCCACCTGTTGGACTGGTGACACCCACATGGAGAAACCCTCCATACAGATTTGATCCAGGGTTCACCATGTCTCCTGGAGACAGATCACACCAAACTGAGATATAAACGATCTAAAGTCTGGATCTTTATGTTTAGCTGCCCATCCTGCTATGTTCCAAGACATTAATTTCCACACTCTTCCCTCCATGCCTTGTCTAAGTCAATCAATTTCCGTCAATAAGTTATGTACAGGAATGTCTCTTTTACAGTATCCTGTCTGACTGTGCTGGTTGAGCTAACTTCTTTATGAAGTCAGCTGAAGTTAGTTCATGTACATGATTAGATGATGCCTCTCGAGGACACTGGATTATTTTTGACTTCACATTTTTTTAAGTCAGGAGGAAGCAATCCAACACTGTTACAGATGACATCATATAATGTTAAAAATACATTAAGAATAAAAATTAAACTAATGAAAATTGTATAGGTATATTGTCTAGCCAGTGATATAGTCATATCTATGACCAAAACTTAAAAATGATAAATGATATTCACAACCAACTGAGCACACGTCCTCTGAAAAGCAGGCTTTTTTAAGACGTTGCAAGTTGGCCCTCCATAAGCTAAGACTACAGAATAAGTAACCATTACTTTGGGGAAACTGACAAATAATTATAACTTTTTTTGTTTGTTTGTTTTAGTATTCCTCAAATCTACAAGAGAATGTTGTGGAATCTCCCGGGATTCCAAATATTTTGCATTAATAATTACCCTATTTTGAGACTTGCTTGTAACTCAGTGATCCCAGACACAGATATGCAAAGTATATCCAATATCAGTTGGGACATGATCTCATCCCCAGATGCAATGGTCTCCTCTTGGAGTTCAGACCCACAGCTTGAGAAACTCTGCTCTGCAGTCATCACCACTTCACTGATCATGCAGTTTTATTGTTCTGCTGTTGTAGAAGTAGAACTAATTTCAGAACCCAAGAGTGTTTCTCATTTTGTAGCCATATGAATGAGTTCTGAGTGTATTGTTGGCATTTCTCCTTGGGGTAGTTTAGAAGTCTTCCATGCAGCTCGTCTTTCCAGCTTTGAGACTGTAGTGCTGATCCTCAGGCGGTGTAAGATGAGGTCCATGTGGCCCCTTCATCTTGGATCTGCCAATAAGCATTCCAACCTTGGGGGTACTTATTGAGTTTTAGAGTCTACAGCACAGTACTTCCTAAATCTTTGAAAACTCATTTCCATTTGGGAAGTGAAAAGAATTACTTCACCTGTCACATTTGACCTTATCCAAAATGAAGAGTCACTAGAGTGTGCAGTTCCTCATAAAGTAATGCATCCACTCCTTGCTTGTAGGCTTTCAAGCTTTGAAATAGTTGCATTAATGCCATTTACAGTACCTTGGTATCTGAATGAGCATTTAGGCAGGTCATATTTCGGAACAGTTACAAACTTAGGAAAGCTTGCATACCTCCACCAACTGCAGTTGGTCCAATAAAAGATATCGCTGTTCTACTTTGTCTCTATTACAAATGGAGGCAGATGTGACTGTGTCCCTTCAGGTTTCTTACCATTCTGAAGGATTTTCACCACTATAATTGCTAGAGACTTGCTTGTTTAAAAAATATTCTTTCCAGAGCACAGTGGAGCCTTGTTTGTGCTACCTCCTCTTTCTCCTCTCTAGTCCTTTCCTCCCCTTCTGAGAAATGCTGCCACAGCAGTAAACCCATTACAAGTAGAAAATGTTCTTGTAATTCTCTCAGGATTACAAAAAATAATTGCTAACATAGGTGGGAAAAGAGACTTAATTTTCTTCTTTGATAAACACCTTGTGAGGAATACACTGAAGTTTCCTTCCAAGAAAGCACACTGTTGATTGGAGCACTTTTATTCGGGTACCTCATATTTGCACTTTCACATGAGACTTGGCAGAGTAAGGTCACTGAGGTTTTTGAGGTTTGGCATGAAATGTCATCAATATACGTATGATAGGATTTTTTGTTTACTTGTATTTTAATATTTTTAAATGGTGTGTTATCTTTTTTGTAAGCCACTCTGAGCCTTTGGGATGGGTGGAGTAAAAATCTTAATAATAAATAAATTGTCCTATATGGGTATTATCACGCAAGGAAGTCAGCTATGACAGTCTATGGTCGCCCTGCGACTGTTCTATGGAACACCCACACACATGAACTATGTGGGGAACAAAACTAATGGTAAGTTCCCAGTGTTGCTAGCGTGGTGGCAAAGGCAGCCGTCGCACATTCCCCCTCGCCCCGGAACAGCCCTAGAAACACATCGCACAGGAAGCCATTCCACCTCCCTGCACAGTAGCCCACCTCCTTCTATGATACGCAGCTCTGTCAACCATGGTATTTATTGTTTGACCATCGGTCATCAACAGAACAGCATATAACAAACAAAGTAGCCCAAAAATACAAAATACAATTTCACATATTACAAGTAGAAATCCAGCTACTTATTAACAATAAATATAAATATACCTATCATCATTAGGGACCGAACTTGTCCACGGATTTATCTTTTCCATAAAATATCGTGTCGCCTTATATTTCCATATAGTCACTCCATATACTCTAAGAAAATTAGGTAAGGCGGCAACCATGGAAACAAGAAGCAGCATCAGCTGTTAACCTTTTCCTGCCCAGGCCAGTCAGCTCCTGCCAGTCCCGGCCAACCACGGAGGCATATACCAGGCAGCTCACCTGCCAGCAATGCCCAGACAGAGGAACCCCAACACACTACTCACTCACAGAATACGGACAGCAGGGAGAAAATTGTGCACTTTATAGAGCACAGATAATGAGAAGGGAACTGGAATATGGGTGGGGGAATGCAGCAAAGTCCAAGCAAGCAGTCTGGCCAGAACGCAAATATGAATATAAGAACATAAGAAGTGCCATACTGGGTCAGGTCAATGGTCCATCTAGCCCAGCATCCTGTCTCAGACAGTGGCCAATCACGGTGGCTTGGGAGAAGCACCCAACAGGTCACAATGGGGGATCCATTCCCTGTTGTTTCTCCCAGCTCCTGTCATGTTCCCTGATCCCGTCTGGCTAATAACTGCTGATGGACCTATCTTCCAGAAACTTGTCCAAACCTCTTTTAAACTCAGCTATAGTACTGGCCCTTACCACAGTCTCTGGCAGTATATTCCACAACCCAATTATACGCTGAGTGAAAAAATATTTTCTCTTATTTGTTTTAAACTTGCCACCCATGAGTTTCATGGAGTGTCTCCTAGTTCGAGTACTAGCTGAGAGGGTAAATAACTGCTCCTTCTTTATTAGTTCCACCCCACTCATGATTTTATAGACCTTTATCATATCTCCTCTCAGTCGTCTCTTCTCCATGCTGAAAAGCCCCAACCTACCAAGTCTCTCCTCATAGGGGAGCCCTTCCATGTCCTGTCCCCTTGATCATTTTTGTTGCCCTTCTCTGTACCTTTTCTAGTTCAGCTATGTCTTTTTTGAGATGGGGCGAACTGCACACAATATTCCAGGTACGGTTGTACCATTGATTTGTATAGAGGCATTATGACATCCTCAGTCTTATTCTCTATCCCCTTCCAAATATTTTTTTTTTTTTTTTTTTTGCATTTTTTGTAAAGTACAACTTTCACATCTCTTACATCCAGTTATATCCATCAACTTGTGCCACTCTTTTTCTGTCACATCCTCTGGTGGCTGATGACCATTACTCTAGTGTGGAATTTCCCTTATCCCATCCCCTTTGTGGAGTCCCCAACTTTCCACATATTTTTTAAACCCCCCTCTCCCCTCCCTTCAGGCTCAGTTAATATATTGCTTTCAGGCAGGTTGAGCTATCGCTAGTGTCCATCTTTATATATTGTGTTAGTACTGTCCAACATGTAGACCATCTGTCATAGAATTTCGTTAGGTCGTCTTCTAAGCTTGCTGTGATGCGTTCCATTGAAATTACATACCATAGTCTGTTGAGCCACGCTTTTCTATTAAGTCCTTTAGCGTGCTTCCATGTTTTAGCCACAGTATGTATCGCTGCAAGGAACATATTCTGGCAGAATCGTTGTTGCGTTGTGTTCAGGGTCTTTGCAGGATATATCCCTAGTAACGCAATCTCCGGCCGGAACGGAAGGTTCTTTCCCAACTGTCCCTCCACTGTTTCCCATATTTTTTTCCAAAATTTAGCCACTTTCGGGCAACTCCACCAGCAATGTAAGTATGTGCCCTTACCCCCGCACCCCCTCCAGCATTCTGGCGGATACGTTCCTCTACCTTTATTTATCCTGTCTGGGGTAATATACCATCTTTGCATTAATTTGATTTGTGGTTCTTTCACCATCAAAGACCTGGAGCAGTTAGTCATATGCATCCATATGTCCTGCATTTCTTTCTCTGTAATTTCTATCTGTAGGTCATCCGACCATTTTGATATATACCCCGCATCAGGATAATGATATAAACCTTTTACCACTCTATGCAACATAGAAAATATACCCCTCAGTGTTGCCTCATGAAATATTATGTTTTCTAGGTTAGTTGGCTCCCTACTAAAATTAACCTTATCTTTTGTGTTGTTTATAGCACTATGCATCCTGCAGTATAGCCAGAAATCCACCTTCTCCTTTGTTATATCTTCCAAAGTGTCCCTAGTCATGAAATTCCCAGCTACAAATAGATGTTTTGCTCTGTAAATCCCCTTCTCCTTCCATCTCTTTAGGGTTTCTGTTTCTTTTTTGTTCCATGTAGGGCCCACTCTTTCTAGGAGGGTGTATGGTGACTTTCCCCGTGCCACCTCCATCTTATTACAACATCCCTGCCATGTTGTCAATGCGGTCCCTGCAAAAGGATGCAGCTTCCCCTCCCCCCTCCGCATTCCGATTTTGTCAGTATTATCTAGCAACTGCCAGCCCTGCTCTATTCCTAGCAATTCTATTTCCAAGTCTCTCCATTTTGGGACTGTTTTGTCCTGCTGCCAAACTCTTACCCCCCTCAATGCCGATGCTTTATGGTAATATCTTAAGTCTGGTAAGTTACACCCCCCCTTTTCAATCTCCGTCTTCAATATAGATCGTCTTACCCTTGGCATCTTCTTACCCCAAATTATAAACTTCATTATTGTGTCTATTTTTTGAAAGAATTCTGTAGGTATTTGGATCGGGATTGCCTGTATAGTATAAAGTATTTTTGGTAGTAATAACATCTTGATCAGATTTATTTTTCCTAACCATGAACATCCTATCCTATGCCACGAATGTTGTTTATCTTGGAATTCTTTTATCAATGGAATATAATTTATCTTGTATAGGTCTTTTGTATTTTTTGATAACTTTATTCCCAGATATTTTATGTAGTCCTGTTTCCCTTGTGTTGGGAGCACATGAGAGGCCCCCCCCCCCCTGGGATCTTAGCCCCTTGTAAAAGGAGCATTTGTGTTTTCTCCAGGTTAATCTTGTAGCCCGACAGGGCACCAAATTCTCTCAGTGTCTTAATGAGTTCTGGTATTGAGGTTTGCAGCTTTCTTAGTGTCAGTAACATGTCATCTGCATAAACTATTGTTTTATGCTCAACTGTCCCGCTCGTCACCCCTCTTATCCTCTTGTTTTGATTTATGGCTAAGATCAGAGGCTCTATTGCTATATCGAAAAGGAGGGGCGAGAGCGGACAACCCTGTCTCGTCCCCCTTGTTAATGCAAACGCAGGAGTTAGCTCTCCATTTATTAATACTTGGGCTGACGGCTTCTTATAGATACATTCCACCCATCTCTTAAAGGTCCCTTCAAATCCCATCTCCTCTAGTGTTGCCAGCAGGAAATTTTTCTCCATCCTATCAAAGGCCTTGTTAGCATCTAAGGACAGAATTGCAGCCGGCAGTTTTTCCTTGTTTATTTTGTATATCAGATTAATTGCTCTACGTATGTTATCCACCCCCATTCTTCCCCCTATAAATCCTGTCTGATCCGAATTGATTATTTCTCCAATTATGACTTGTAACCTAGAGGCCAGGATTTTAGTGAATATTTTAGCATCAACATTGAGCAGAGATATTGGTCTGAAGTCACCACATTCTCTCCCTTTCTTGTCTGGCTTGGGACATAATGTTATGGTGGCCATGTAAAAGGTTTCTGGCATTTCCCCCTTCTCTTTAATCCCTTTGAAGACCTCACACAGAAGTGGGGCTATCTGTTCCACATATGTTTGGTAGAATTCAGGAATAAACCCATCCGGGCCAGGTGACTTATTTTTAGGTAGATCTTTAATTATTCCCTTTATTTCCTTTAAAGATATGGGTTGATTCAACATTGTTTTATGCTTCTCTGAGATTTTAGGTATTTTCAATTTGGCCAAATATGTTTTAATGCCCTCCTGATTGGGGTTTTCAGATGTGTATAATTTCTTGTAGAAATTAACAATATGTTCCCTCATCTCCGTGCCAGTGATGTATGTTCTCTTGTCTGATTTTAGTAGCTGTGTTATTTGTGCTTTTTGCCTTTTCTTTTTAGCCATCCAAGCCAAAATTCTGTCCGCCTTATTACTTTTTGTGTAATAGTATTGATTTAAATACCGTAATTTGTTAACAACTGTTTCTGTTTCTATAGTATCAATTAGTCCCCTAATTTGTACCCTCTCTTTTGCCCCCTTTTTGGTAGGTCTTGTTTTCATTTGCATATCAATCTGTTTTAGCCGGAGATATAGCTCATTTAACTCTGTTCTCTTTTTCTTTTTATTATAGGCCTCCAATCCTATATACTGACCCCTCAGGAATGCCTTGGCCGCCTCCCATACTACTGTTTTAGACACTGCCCCATTATCATTTATCTTAAGATATTCTGCAATTTCTTGTTTTATCTTTTCCTGATTCATGATGTTCAATAAAGTTGTTTTATTTAACCTCCAGCTGTGTCTTTTGTATTGCTTCCTTTGTCCTGTACTTAATGTCAGTGTCACTGCGCTGTGATCTGTGAATACTGCTGGCTCTATTTCACATCTGTAGCCACTAGGCCACTCAGCGCTATGCATAAAGATATAATCAATCCTCGTATAGGACATGTGCCTGTTTGAGTAGAAAGTATACTCTCTATCCTTCCTATGTCTCATTCTCCATACATCCACTAATTGTGCCCTTGCAATATCCCTCCCTATCTGTCTCTGCCCTTTTTTTAGTTTCCCCTTTCCAGATTTATCTAGTTGCGTTAGGGGGCTATTCAGATCCCCTAGCAGGATAAGAAGCCCTTTGCTGTTTGCTTTCACAATGTCCAGTATCTTTCTCATAAACTGGGCCTGTCCCTGATTAGGGGCATAATAGACACAGAATGTGTACTCCTGCCCACCCATCTTTCCCTGTACTAACAGGTATCTACCCTCTACATCTTTTATGATATTATTACGTGTAAAGTTCAGTTCTTTCGCAAATGTCAGCATTACTCCTGCTTTTTTTGTTTTCGCGTTTGCATAGTATGTTGTTTCATATTGCTTATCTCTGACCCTTACATTATCCTTACTCAGGAGGTGTGTCTCCTGCAAAGCCGCTACCTGTATTTTTTGTCTCTTTAAGTACTGCCACATCTTTTTCCGCTTCGTTGGACAGTTCAAACCTTTCACATTTAGTGTCCCAATTTTTATCTCATCCATAGTCCGAGTCTTTTTTCTGTCCTTTGCCCTCCCTGCCTACTAGCCTTCTTGTTTTTGTGCAGAGCCTGTAACTTTCCCTGGTTTCCCTATATTGTCCCCTTCCCATTCCCCTCCCTCCACCCCCCTCCCCTTCCCCCCTGTGCCATTATGTACCTTTATTTGTCTCCCTGCCCTTTCCACCTTCCCCGTCTTTCCCCCCTCCCTCCACCACCCTCCTCCCTGCTTCTGAACCCCTATTCTTACCCTACCCATCTTTGGGCCATTAGCCCTAGGGGGGTTTGCCATGGAGTCGCTGTTTTTCTCCGCCTCTCCTCCCAGCAACTGACTTGTATTACCAGAGTCTTTTTAGACCTTAAGGTCTCAAATAAAGTTCTTGTATGCTAGAATTAAATGTTTGTTCATCTGTCTTCCTATTTCTTGTGCCTCCCATAGCTGATGGTGTAGCCATGGCTCCTCAGCCTTCCAGATTTCCTCGATCCTGCCCCCGTATTTCCGGCATCTTTGCTGTTAAGTACTTTTCTACTGCCTGCATGTCTGAGAAGTTTCTTCTGCGGCCCTTGTGCATGAAGGAGAGAAGTGCTGGATATCGAATTTGTGCCTTTATCCCATATGCAGCCAATTTATCCAGATATGGATACCATTTTCTTCTCCTGGCCAGCGTAGCAGGTGCGAGGTCAGGCTGTATATTAATCCTGTGACCTTCATATTTTAATTCTTTATGCTTTCTGGCCTCCCATAGAATCCTTTCTTTATCTTGGTATCTCAAACATCTGAAAATCAGAGCTCGAGAGGGCTCTGTCTCTTTGGGTCGCGGTCTCAGAGTTCTGTGCGCCCTCTCTATTTCTATATTTGCGGCCCACTCCTCCTGTGGGAAGATGGCTGTCAGGATTTTACTTATCAGCTCTCTGCCATTTGCTGCCTCAGAAGCTTCAGGGATCCCCTGCAATCGAAGGTTGTTTCTCCTTCCCCTGTTTTCCAAGTCCTCTATCTTGTGCAGGGCACCCCCCATCGCCTTTTCCACTTCCTGCAGTCTTTCCTCCCATCTCTGCTCCCTTCCTTCTCTCTCCAAGTTTTTATTTTCCAGAGCTGCCACCCGCTCTGAGACACCATCAAATTTTTTAATAAGGGTATCTACTACACTGCTCACCTTCAGGATACCCTCATTCAGTACCTCCCATTGCCTCCTTGAATCTTCATATAGCTTTTGTATTGTTTGTGTGAGGCCTGCAAGCTGCTCAGCCCCACCATCCTGCTCCCCGCTCTTTTGCTGCCCTGCAGTTGCAGCGGCCATCTTGGGGCTCGTGTTGCTTCGTTCCCCTCCCCCTCCACTTACTATTTCTGCTGCTGCCTTTTTATCGCACCTGGGGGGATCTTGATTTTTGGTTGTTTGGGGACCCGGCAGGTTCCTCCGCAGACTCCTACCCATGGATCTGGTTTTTCTGTCCTTTTTGTTGTTGTTTTTCTAGCATTTCGGCCCAGGTTGCTGGGAGCGCTCGGAAGCTGCGTCTACTGCCCACGCATGCCCAGTGGCGCCCCCCCCCCTTCCAAATAATTCTGAACATTCTGTTTGCTTTTTTGACTGCTGCTCTGCACTGCACTGTGGATTTCCTTGTATTGTCCACAACCACCTCCAAATCCTTTTCCTAAGTGGTAATGCCTAGCTTCGTACCCAGCATTGTGTACCCATAGTTTGGATTATTTTTCCCTACATGCATCACTTTGCACTTGTCCACATTAAATCTCATTTGCCATTTAGATGCCAGACACCCAGTGTCGTAAGATCCCTTTGCAGTTCCTCACAGTCTGCTCGTGTTTTAACTACCTTGAATAACTTGGTGTTATCTGCAAATGTAATCACCTCACTCTTAACATCCTTTTCCAAATCATTAATGAATACATTAAACAGCACTGGTACCAATACCTGAGGCACACCACTTTTTACATCTCTCCATTGTGAAAACTGACCATTTAGACCAACCCTTTGCCTGCGGGGATGCTCTAGGTTTTGGATCCATGACCCTCTATGGCAGTGTTTTTCAACCTGTGGTCCGCAGACCCCTGGGGGTTTGCAGACAATGGGTGAAAACAGATGCACAGTCAGTGCGCCGGCAACATAGCTCAGAGAGGGGAGGCCCAGCCATGGCATTGAACAGATATGCACCCGATCGGGCTGGCCAGCAGGGGAAAAGAACAAATGGGCAGACATGCCCCCTATTCCCATGTGGAATGGTGGTGGGAACAGATGTGCATGCCTACAATGGCCTGCGTTGGGCTGCCTGGGTGGCCCTTGGCCCGAACTGTGGGCCTGGGATTTTCCAGGAGACCACATCGAGGCAGCTGCCTCCCCAGGCCAGGACAGCAGCGGAAGGCCCGTATCTGGCAGCCCAGAAACTCACATGACAGTGAGTCCCTGGCCCAGGCGGGACATAGGCCCATGTTGCATCTGTTTTCATTTCTTTCCTAAGGGGTCCATGAAAGCGTATGACTATGAAAATAAAGTTTGAGATCCCAGAAAAGGGATTATCTCTTCCGAAGAGCTCCTGGCCAGTGCTTATCAGTTTTAAAGGCTGCTTCCTTTAACACCTATCAGCTGAGAGACGCTGTGGAGAGGAAGCACGCTGGGCTAGCCTTTGTAACTGACAAATCACAGCTGGGCACACTGCTGAGCCTGGGCTCCCTAGCACTCCTCGTCTGGCACTTGTCAGTTGCAAAGGCCACTTCCCCTGCACACAGTTTAGCAGCTGAAAGTGACATGTCCCGGCTATACACACAATAGATTTCAAATGGAGTCCACACCTCCATTCAAATTTTTTTTAGAGTTCTCAAATAAAAAGATATTGAAAAATCACTGCTCTATGTCTGATGGTGTGACTAGCCGCAGCTGTTCAAAAAGTCAGGGCCACCTGTTGCCATGGAGCAATTTGGCTTGCCCCACATGACACACTCCACGTTTCCCAGAATGACGCCATCAGTGGTGGAGAATGGATGCTCTGTGGCTGGTAGGAGTGTGCATCCGGCTGCACCACCTTCAGATGCAGGTGGGCAGTCAAATGTGGGGTAATGTCTCATGTGAAAACATCCTATGTCAGATGTCACTGTGGGAGTACGCTGCCACAGGAGTGATGTTCATCAGACGTGAACTAGCAGAAAGTGAAAGATCAGTCTTGGCAGAAGTGCTTTTTCTGTCATCTAGCATGTCAGTGGTTGTTACCCTCTTCTCCAGCTAGCTGAAATAAAACCTGATACCTATACTTCCAGCCAGTGTCGTCTACTGTTCCTAAGAACACAGTATATAATGTAGAAATGAGCAGGTGAAAGGAGTAAAGTTTCTGGCATTCATTCTGACCTCATGCTGGTTTTCTCTCAGGGAGGATTATCTTGAGGTTAAGGCATTAGGCTGTTGATCAGACAGTCTAGCTTCATTCCCAATTTTGTCACAGACTACCTCTATAAACTCAGACAAATCATGCAATTTCATGACTCAGACAAATCATGCAATTGGGTGCTCTTAGAGGGCTCTGCTCTACTTCACACTCAGCGGACCATCTGTCTAAAGGCAGGCTGCCAGACGTGCAGACAGAGTAGAAGCAGAATAGGCACCAGCCCTACACAGCCAATGGAGCAGGCTGCCTACACCTGGGTCACTGGACAGAGGTGGAGGAGCAGTCCATCTATTCACGGATGAAATGCAGTAGTTCAGGATGCTCTCAGATAGAACTATTCAGATAGAACTCTCAGGATGCTCTCAGATGCTTAACCTCTCATACATTGGGACTGGAAGAGATCTAAAGGCCAAAGAAAGAAGCCTCTCTTGGCTCGCTGAATATCCCCACAATTGGAGAATACTACTACTACTTATCATACGCAGTGATTTTACAGTCACAGATTTGTTCAGAGACAGGTCCCTTGTCCATCTTACAATCTAAGATGGACAAGGAAGAGGGGAACACAGCGAGAGAGAGAGAGACACACACACATTCCCGTTTTACAGATGTGGAGCTGAGGTTGAGAGGCTGTGACTTGCCCAAGGCCACCCACTGAGTTCATTGGCTAAGGTGAGATTTGAACCCTGATCTCCCAGGTTAAAGTCCAGCACCTTATCTACTACATGACACTGGCTTAAAGAAATGAATAAAGAAGTGGGTTGCTTGTTGTTACAAATGCTGAATTTGGAGAGCATAATTCTCCGCCATTAAAATCAATGAGCGTTAACAAACAATTTTAATGTTAATGATTTTAGTCCAGACCTCTCCTGCAGGTGTTGCCAGATGCTGGCCCAGGATTGCCATGGGCAATGTCAGTGGATAGCCTGGGCTGTGATCTCAGATACCTTCCTGGTTCACAGCCCATGCAAAGGTCCACCTGATCAAGTCAGTGGGCCACGGTAGGCTATAACCTTTGTTATGGCCTGCCATGATCTGGCCTGGATTGGGTCTGCCATGGATGGCTGCTGTGGCAGCTATCATTGGGCAACAGGGCTGACTGTCATGGTGGACCACTGGGTATAGCATGGGGGTGGGGACAGCCACATATTCATGTGGCTCCCTGCCATTCCTGGCCTGGCATGTATGGTTGGCTTCCTGGCCCGGACCGTGTTGACAGTGGTTTCCTGACCCGGGCTGGATTGTGACAGTGGCACTCCACCATCACATTTGTTAACACCTAATGGCAAAACTCCTATTGACTATATTGATGGAGGATTGTCCTGTGAATTGTACTTGAACTCTCTGTTGGATCTTTTAATAGGAAGGATTAGATTGTGGCTTTGAGGGAGCACAAGGTTTGAAACAGAACTGCAGTGCTTCACAGTGAGTGTATGGAAGATTGTGTGTCAAATAAGCCCAGGCTCTGAGCTTTCCTCCTCTTTGCAGTTCTCCACTCCGTTTCTTAAATCCAAGGGAGGCAAGCAAAAAGGAGAAATCTTTGCTTTTTCCTAGGGCTGAAACTCAGTCTTCGGGAAACTTTGGAATTCACCAAGGATTAAGGTATTTGGTTCTGAAAATCCAAAGTTCAAAGTTCCGAGGGCCAATGCCATTTTTTGGAAAACTTCGGAAACCATTACATGGATGGGGGGCTGGCTGGTGGACAGTTGAGGTCCCCTTCTTCTGGAAATGAAATTTGATTGGAGGGGCTACGGGAGGGGACCGTTGGGTGATGGTAAGCCAGATAGTAAGCTTTTGATTGGCTGGCAAGGCAAAATAAAAGTGGCTGTGGCCATTTCCCATTCTCTTTGGTGAATTTGGCTGTGTGCTACAGTGCTGGATCTGTGAGTAATTGGCTTGGGGAGAGAGGTGCTTGGCATGGCATGGCATGGTATAGTTGGGCCTGTTCTGTCCATTGGGCCAGTGATTGGGGATGGGGATTATGTTTACCTTTATCATGCCATGCAGTTTTCTGTTGTTGTTTTTTAAATAATTGGGTGCCATATTACTTCAAGTTCTGGCTGCTGCTTGGTTGGCACTTGGCACCATGAGGCCAGAGGGATCTCTCTGCCTGGTTCCACTTTCTCTTACCTAGTATGCTCAAGTTACCAATGCCACAGTACCAATACAAGAGGGTGCCCTAGAGTGTGTGAATGTCTGGTTTCTTGTGGGTGTTATAATTTTGTTTGCTGGGTGGGATGGCTGGCTTTTGGTGGGATTATTATTTCTCCATGCAGTTGCACACCCTTTTTCAGGGTTGTGTGTGTAGTCTCTCTTTTTTACCAAGACTGTGGCTGCTGCATGGTGCAGAAGAGCCTAATTGTAAAGTGTAACTTTTACTGTTCTGCCAGCTGCTTGGCACCAGGAGTCCAGACTTGTATCTCTCTGCCTGGTTCAACTTCCCTTTCCTGGTCCAAGTTACCAGTGCCACAGTACCAATGCCATGGCAACAGGGTGCCCCTGGCTGTGTGTATGAGAGAGAGAATATCTGGTTTGTAACCACTGGGTTTACTGGCGCTTTGTGGGATTTATTTCTCCATGCAGTTGCACACTGTTTTGCAGGGTTGTTGTATTCTTCTTAAGCCAATGTCCCATTCTTGCTAGCCTGCATTTTTGTGCACTGCTTGGTTGGCATAATGATTAAAATTAAAGTGGGTGCACTCACTGCTGATGGTGGACCTATAGTGTGGGTACACTATTGTTTTTTTTTTAAAAAAATATTTCTGCACGTAGTTGCACTTTTGTGGGGTTGTCTTCTGAAGCGATTTTCCCACTCTTGCTAGCCTGCTTTTCTGGGTAGTGCTTTGGCTGTGGGTTAAAGAACTTTGCCAAGATGTGACCAGCTGTGGTACTGGGGTAATACTTTATAGTTTCTTTCTGGTTAATATGGTGTGGGTGTGGGGGAGGGCTTGTCTTGCATAGGTGAACTGGGCAAACACAATGGAGGCTTTTGATGGGGGGGATGTCTGATTACTTGTGTGGTTTTGTTATGGCTGCTGGTCTGGCTGGTGGCATCCATGGGACCACACATGGAAGGGGTGGATGTGCTATTGTGCACCCTCCTTGGCTAGGCAATTAAATTGCTGCAGCTGCTGCACATGGCAACACTGCTGAGGTGCTGACCTGGAGCTGTATAGTTCTGAATTTTTGAAGGTTCCAAAGTTTTCTGAGGTCCAGAATTCTGAGTCCGAATCCTGAAACTTCGGAAACAGCGCCAAAGGGCCACTGAGTATTTGGGCGGATTACTCGGAACTTCGGAATTTGATCTGAGTACCCAGAAGTACTATTTGGTACAGCTTTCCTTTTTCCATTGTACAGGGACAGCTGTTGCGCAGTAGCTATCCCAGGCGTGCAAAATGGAAGGTAAAGAAGTTTCTTAACTTATGTGGCAGCAAGTGTAAATAAAAACAAAACAAAACAAAAAAACAGGATGACTTGATGTCTTCATTAGACTTAATATCAGTAGCTGCTTGGTGGCAGGGGTATATGATAGGATCCAATAAACCTTTCCATTTCTGTCAAGAGAACTTGATGAATTACTTGGTTTATTTTCCATACAACTTTTTCTGCTGCTGACATTTTACCCCACAGGAAAGTTTGATTGTATCCGATATTCAATTTTTGTATGAAAAGGGAAAGTTGTGTTTCACATTTTCTCAGAGGCATTCACTAACAGCATAATTACAGGATGATTGCACCAAGGGGGCTTTTCTCAAACAATTTCATTTTGAGTGAGCTTCCCCAGTTATTCCTATCATTTATTTCATAAAGCATTTTTTGAAAAGCAGTGGAGACCTACGCAGAAACATAATTAAAACTTAAATGGTTGTGGTCAAAATTGGTAAAATGAGAAAAAGAGAGATTAGTATGAGTTCTGATCGCTTCTTTAATGTATAAATGAAAAACATTTAAGAAAGCCTATGTAAAACTATTTTATTTGGAAAGGATAAACCAGCTGACATAGCAAGAAAATTATGAGTAACATGTAGCAAATTACATGAACAAATTTAGCCACTCTTCCAGGCTCCAGAGTATGAAAATTGACTCAGCAAATTACCTTGTATGTTTATGGCTTTCTTGGGAACTGTTCTGTGCGAGTGGGTGGTTTTTGTTATTGATCTAATTGTGATTTAGTTTGCTGCACGTATCAGACCTTTATTATGTTTTGATAGTTCACATCACAAGTTATTGTTTTTCTCTTTCCAGAATGATCCTGAAAAGCATTGTCCTGAAAATTGACCTCTGTCGGTGGCCACATAAGCCTTGTAGATCTTCATGGTGTTCCACCCACAGAGAATAACCCGCAGAATTGGTACCACAATTAGGAAGCTTGCTTGAGAAATGGGGCTTTAGATCTCTCTGCAAGAAGAAGCAGTTCATGTAAATGTAGCAGATAAGATTTCTAATATACTTAATCCTGCTTAAAACTTTTCTGGGTCACAGCTCTTTCCTGAGGCATCTTTCCTGGAAAAAATTAACCGATACTTAGATTCATTAGTGCTGAGTTGAAATCTAAGCTTTACATTTAATTCATATTTAATCCTGCAGCTTCTGTTATCACCTGTATACTAACACCCAAACACACTTTTCTCCATGACCATCCTCTCTCCCTCCTCTCAGTCTTACAACAACAGCTGCTTATCTGACATCTCTAAGTTTTATTGTATCCAAGACTGAACTCCACATCTTCCTCCCAAATCTTTAATTCCCTCTTTCTTCTCTGTTTCCACTGATGGTGTCACCATCCAGTCTGTCCCTCAAGAATGTAGCCTGGGATTCATCATTGACTGCTTCTCCTTTGCACCTCACATCCAACCTGTTGCTAAGGCCTGTCTCTTTTATCTGTATAACATTACTAAAATTCAAGCCTTTTTTTTACTGCTTTGCTTTCACTGCCAAAATCCCAGATTAAGCTACAGTCTTCTTCCACCTTGACTACTGCAGCCTCTTCCTTTTTTTCCTTCCCCATTCTTACTGTGATCCTCTCATTTCTGTTCAACATCCACTCCAAGGTTATCCACCTCATCTTCTGCTTTGATCATGTTCAGTCCCTCTCCCCATTTACATCCAGCACATACTCCTTATCAGGTGTTATCACAAGGGACAGAGCCCCCCATTGCCCCCCCATTGCCCCAAGGGTTACCCACCCATGTGAAGGGCAGCCACCAGATATTCACCATGGGATGGGTTGGGAAAGCTGTACATGGTCACCCCCAGGAATGAGGAGCACACCTTAATCAAGCCCATTTCAGGGCAATGGGCTCCCACGGTATGCCTCCCAGAGAGAGAGAGAAAAGATAAATGTTCCTAATTTATCACGGAAATAAACAATGAAATATTTACCAAAACATACAAGTACATCCTTCATTTACTTGATACATTTTAGATAATTAAATCGGGGCTTAGGTAGATAACTTGCATCTTTGTTTACACAAGATTATACGAGCACATAAAGCGGCCACCGCTCTTGAGGTTGGTATGTCCCTGCCATCTAGTAGAATTTGCAATTTAGAGTTACTCTGCAGCCCAACCAGGAGCCTCTTAACCAAATCGGCTATATATTTGCCTCTCCAATAATCATAAGCCAGGCACTGGAATATTATATGCTCCCTAGTTTCAGGGTCTGCTAATTTGCAATGAGGGCATATAATCTCATCCAGAGGAATCCTACAGTATCTACCCTCTAGAATGGCCGAGGGGAATACATTACAACGCATTAAGGAGAATTCCCTCTTAAGAGGACAAGAAGACCAATTAATTAGGTACTGCACGGGAGACATAGCTGAGCTAATACAGGCATAGCCTGGAACTATCCTCTGAATAGGTACAGCACTATTTTCAGTCTGTATCGTCTGGTTGGCAATCCTGTTTTATTAATACCACTGCTCCTTTATAGCCGAGTGGAAACAGGGCATCACTTTGAATACCTAATTTGAGTAACTCCACCTCGACCAGATGGCACCAGATGTCATTCTTGGCACAAAAGATATATGACAGGAGTGAATTTGAAGTTGACAAAAAAATTTCCACCTTCAGCCAGAGTTTGAATATAGCCAATAACGTTAGAGACCTTATGGGTTTCATTGCAACTTCAGCTCTTAAAACCACCTGGGGAACACAGAGGGGAACTCCCAAGATTGCACAAAGGAAAGAATTTTGAATTCCTTCAAGCCTATCCAGTACCAAAAGATCCCAAACAGCCACTGCATATAACAACTGAGGAACCACTTTGGCACTGTAGAGTTTCAGTGCAGGGCCAGCCAATTTGCCAATCTGAGTATGGAAAAAACTTATTATCGAGGTCATTGTTTTCCGAGCCTGAGACATAGCAGCCTCATAATGGGAAGTCCATCCTCCCGATGCTGAGAAAACTACTCCTAGATATTTGAAAGATCGAACATGCTCTTGATTGATATTATCAGCCTGCCATCTATGCAGCCTGCCATCAATGGGCTCCCACGGTATGCCTCCCATATGAAATGTCCCCATCAACCCCACCTGGATACAGGTCTGTTAGCACCACGGATGCGGCCATGGTGAAAGTAAGGATCAGACCACCAGAGGAAGCAGCTGCTGCCTGTCAGCTGTCAGTCTGGAGAGGAGGAGGAGGATTTGCCCTCTAAATTCAGCCCCAGCTCCTTGCACTGAACCCAGGGTGACTGGAGCAAAGGGCCTGCCACCTGACTGAAACCCTAGGCATTGCGATTCTGCCCTGCTGCAATCCTGCAGGGCTCCAGGCAAGAGCGGGTGACACCCTGGGGGAGTGTTATCTCTGAAGCCTATCGGATAGCCCCATCCACTGGCAGAGGCTGAGGAGACTTGGGGGGGATGGGGTGGGGGGAAATAGATCAGTTGGAGGAAAGGAAAACAAGAGATCTAGCGTCAAACGTGCTCCAAATGCACTTGGGACACCAACTCAAAGAGGTTCAGGACTGTCAACTTCCTAAAATAAACAATTGTCATCAGCTCTGGTTGAAGGATTAAAGCAAATCCTGGGGGGTTGGGATGGCCCAGGGGGGGGAGGGGTAATATAACAAAGAGCAGCAAGACTGATGGGCTAAGGCCATTGGCTCCCCTCCCTTCCCTTCCGCAACACATCATTCTTCTACGCTTAATTTAATTTATTTATTTCATTCGATTTCTCGACTGGTGGCCGCACCCTCTTGCTAAAGCAGCTTGAGGCGATTCACATCGTATTAACAACACTAAAACCATCTATATCTATATATAAAATAAATAAACAAACAGAATACAAATAGACAAACAATATAACATCAATAAATACACCCAAAGGTGGTGCTAAAACCCCTCCCAACCCACCACCCTTCTCCCTTGGCAAAAACCTGGTGGAACAGTCAGATCTTATACTGTCTTTGGAAAGAGGGAAGGTCTGGGGCCGAGTGGACCTCCATCAGGAGGAAGTTCCACAGCCTTGGTGCTGCCACCAAGAACGCCCTCCCCATAGTCACCACCCAAAATACTTTAGACACCCACTCGGTCCTATATCCTAGGAGACTGGAAATGTTGCATCCCCAATGTGGACACCAGGGCTGTCCCCCGCTCCTCCTCAGGATTCGCTCCAACAGGAGACTGGTGGGTGGCTGGAGAGTTCACCCTCCAGTCAGCTCCACCAGCTGATCAGTGGTAGTGGTGGCTCATTCCTCTGGGGGTCTGTTTAGATTTCTTAGCAACCCCCTCATGCCCATTGCATCTCGGGGCAGCGTACAACAAAAACAACAAATAACAATAAAACACAGCAAAGATAAAAACATTAAAAAACCCATCTAAAAGACATAACTGCCCCCCACCCCACCCTCCCCTCCTCTGAAGGCCTGGGAGGACAGACAAGTTTTGCAGGCCTGGCAGAAGGCCAACAAACTTGGGGCCAGATGGGCTTCCTCCGGAAGGGAGTTCCATAATCATGGTATGGCCACTGAGAATGCCCTCTCCATTGTGCCCCCCCCCTGTTTAACACGGGGGGCCACCAAGAAGGTGTCCCCAGCAGACAGAAGGGGTTGTTCTGGGGCATGGAGGGTGAGGCAGTCCCTGAGGTATGAAGGCCCAAGACCGTATAGGGCCTTATAGGCCAAAACCAACACCTTGAATCTGGCTCGGTACACTATAGGCAGCCAATGCAGCACGCGGAGTACAGGGGTGATATGCTCCCGTCGGCTCGTCCCCGTAAGGAGATGAGCCACCGCATTCTGCACTAGCTGCAGCCTCTGAACCAGCATCAAGGGAAACCCCACGTAGAGCACGTTGCAGTAGTCCAGCCTTGAGGTGATGAAGGCATGTTGGATGATGGTGGCCAGGTCGGGTCTGGAAACATATGGATGCAACCTCCGCACCAGATACAGCTGGTGGAAGGCAGCATTAGCCACTGTCTCCACCTGCCGATCCAGGCAGAGATCTGAGTCCAACAATACTCCAAGACTCCAAACCTGCTACTCTATGGGAGGACGGACCCCCTTTATGAGGGGAGTCAACACCTCCTTTGTCCTACCCACCACCATCGCCTCTGTCTTATCAGGATTGAGTTTCAGTCTGCTCTGCCACAACCAATCCACCACAGCCTCCAAACACTGGGATAGTACTGAGACGGCAGGACCTGGGTCAGTTGAAAAAGAGAGGTAAAGCTGGGTGTGATCAGCATATTGGTGGCAACACACACCAAACCCTCTCACAATCTCCCCCAAGGGTTGCATATACACATTAAACAACAATGGAGACAAAATGGAACTTTGTGGAACACCACATTCCAGAGCCCGAGGGCTAGATGATTCAGCCCCCAGGACAACTTGCTGGCTTCTCCCTGAGAGGAATGAACAGAACCATCCAATAACAGTCCCATCCAGGCCCCCCAGGACTCACAAGCGTCTCAACAGCAGCCCATGGTCCACTGTATCAAAAGCAGCGGAGAGATCTAGCAGGACCAGAAATGTTGAACGTCCTGCGACCATCTCCCAGTGGAGATTGTCCACCAAGGCCACCAGCGCCATCTCTGTACCATAGCTGGGGTGGAACCCAGATTGAAAAGAGTCAAGGAAACCGATGCCATTCAATAATCTTCCCTAAAAAGGGAAGATTAGACACATGTCAGTAACTGGTGAGTGCATCCACATCCAAAGTTGGCTTCTTCAGCAAGGGGTGCACCACAGCCTCCTTGAGACCAGGGGGCAATCTCCCCTGCTGAAGGGATGCACTGATTACCCTTGCCAGCCCTGTCCCCAACGTCTCCCTGGAGGCCTTCACCAACCAGGATGGGCATGGGTCTACAACTGGGTTCACAACTAGTGGCTCTAACGGACCCCAGAACACCCGCAGCATTGACTGGCATCACTTCCCGAAAATCATCCCAAGAAGCTAGACCAGACGGGGCCTCCAAAGCCTCGTGCTCCACCTCTACTGCCCCTAATCCAGTGTCGAAGTTGCTCTGGATCTGAGTAATCTTGTCTGCAAAGTAGGTGTCAAACTCCTCACAGCGGGCCTGGAACAAGTCCCCGTCCAGGTGGAGGGAGGCCAGACTGACTAGCCCCCACACCACCCAGAACAGCTCTGCTGGACACGACTTTGGGGATGCTATGAGGGCGGCAAAGAACTCTTTCTTTGCCATCCTCACAGCCTCAACGTAGGACCACAAATGGGCCCTATGGAGAACTTGGTCGGATTCAGCATGAGTCCGATGCCAGCATCGCTCTAGTCGCCTACCTGCCTGCTTCATACACTGCAGCCCCTCGGTAAACCAGGGGACCTTGTAGTGATGAGACAGAGGTAGGAGACATCTCAGAGCCACCCTGTCAATGGCCTCTCCGAGCAAGATGTTCCACGCTCGAACGAGTTCATCAACAGAGTGACCGTCAGGGTCTAAGGTAGTAAAAGTGGTGCTCAGGGAGGATAAGGACATTGCAGCGAACCAGAATGCGTTCTTTGAATCTGTCTTCAATGCGGAGGATTTTGGAGAGGTACCCAGGCAGGGTCCTTGCTTCGTGAGCGAGGAATTTGAAGAGCTATTACAAATCAACATGAGGTTGGAGGATGTTCTAGGGCAAATTGACATACTGACTACTAACAAGTCACCAGGGCCAGATGGAATTCACCCCAGAGTTCTGAGGGAACTCAAATATGAAATCACAGACTGACTGTTAGTAATTTGTAACATGTCACTAAAATCTGCCACTGTACCCGAGGACTGGAGGGTGGCAAATATAACTCGGATATTTAAAAAGGGATCCAGAGGTGATCCTGGAAAATACAGACTACTAGTAAGCTTGATGTCTGTGCTGGGCAAAATGGTGGAAACCATCATTAAGGATAGAATTACAGGGCATGTTGACAAACATGGCTTAATGGGGAACAGTCAACACTGATTTAGTAAAGGTAAGTCATGCCTCACTACCTGTTGGAATTCTTTGAGGGTGTAAATAAGCATGTGGACAAGGGAGACCCAGTAGATACAGTGTACCTGGATTTCCAGAAAGCATTTGATTTGGAAAAGGGTGTTAAGAGTGAGGTGATCAAATTTGCAAATGACACCAAGTTATTCAAGGTAGTTAAAACATGAGCAGACTGTGAGGAACTGCAACAGGATCTTACGACACTGGGTGTCTGGGCATCTAAATGGCAAATGAGATTTAATGTGGACAAGTGCAAAGTGATGAACTTAGGGAAAATAATCCAAACTATGTGTACACAATGCTGGATACTAAGCTAGGAGTTACCACTCAGAAAAACAATCTAGGGGTGGTTGTGGACAATAAAATGAAATCCACAGCGCAGTGCTCAGCAGCAGTCAAAAATGTAAACAGAATGTTAGGAATTATTCGGAAGGGGATAGAGAATAAAACTGAGGATGTCATAATGTCTCTATACAAATCAATGGTGCGACTGCACCTCAAATATTGTGTGCAGTTCTGGAAACCCCATCTCAAAAAAAGACATATCTAAACTAGAAAAGGTACAGAGAAGGGCAACAAAAATGATCAAGGGCATGGAAGGGCTCCCGTATGACGAGAGGCTTGGTAGGTTGGGGCTCNGGAAGGGGATAGAGAATAAAACTGAGGATGTCATAATGTCTCTATACAAATCAATGGTGCGACCGCACCTCAAATATTGTGTGCAGTTCTGGAAACCCCATCTCAAAAAAAGACATATCTAAACTAGAAAAGGTACAGAGAAGGGCAACAAAAATGATCAAGGGCATGGAAGGGCTCCCGTATGACGAGAGGCTTGGTAGGTTGGGGCTCTTCAGTTTGGAGAAGAGACGACTGAGAGGAGATATGATAGAGGTCTATAAAATCATGAGTGGTGTGGAACTAATAAACAAGGAGAAATTATTTACCCTCTCAGCTAGTACTAGATCTAGGGGACACTCCATTAAACTCATGGGTGGCAAGTTTAAAACAAATAAAAGAAAATATTTTTACACTCACCATATAATTGGGTTGTGGGATCTACTGCCAGAGGCTGTGGTAAGGGCCAGTAGTATAGATGAGTTTAAAAGAGGTCTGGACAAGTTTCTGGAAGATAGGTCCATTAGCAGTTATTACTAGCCAGACAGGATCAGGGAACACGACGGGAGCTGGGGAAAAACAACACGGAATGGATCCCCCATCGTGACCTGTTGGGTGCTTCTCCCAAACCACTGTGATTGGCCACTGTCTGAGACAGGATTATGGGCTAGATGGACCATTGGTCTGACCCAGTATGGCACTTCTTATGTTCTTTTGACAACCCTACAAAAGTGCAACTGCACGCAGAAATTTAATAAAAAACCAATAGTAGTGTACCCACAGCATGGTCCACCATCAGCAGTGAGTGCACCCACTTTAATCATTATGCCAACCAAACAATGCACAAAAATGCAGCCTAGCAAGGGACATTAGCTCAAGAAGAATATAACAACCCTGCAAAACAGTCTGCAGCCCTTCAAAACAGTCAGTTTCTTTCACTACATGGAGAAATAAATCCCACGAAAAGCCAGCACTCACAAAATTAAGACATTCACCCCCTGCCCCCCGCCCAGGGGCACCCTGTTGGCACGGCATTGGTACTGTGGCACTGGCAATTTGAACAGACCATTGAAAGGGAAGTGGAACAAGGCAGAGAGATCCCTCTGGCCTTATGTTGCCAAGTGCCAACCAAGCAGCAGGCAGAACTAGAAGCAATGTGACACCCAATTTATTTATTTTGTTAAAACTGCATGGCATGGTAAAGGTAAACCTAACACCCATCCCCCAGCATTGGCCCTATGGACAGGACAGGTCAAACCGTACCAAGACAGGACAGGACAGGCACCCCTCCCCTCCAGCTGATTACTTACAGATCCAGCAGCACTGTAGCACACAGCCACATTTACTAAAGAAAATAGGCAAAATGGCTGCAGCCACTTTTATTTTGCCCTGCCAGCCAATCAGAACTTGCCATCTGGATTATCATCACTCAACTGTCCCCTCCCATACCCCTCTGTCAGACACTTGACCCCTCCACGAGTAAATATTGGGGGCTGATACCCCAATATCCAAAAGACCTCTTAAATTTAAGGGGAATTAGCCAAATTTATTCAAAAGGTCCACGCGATCAGTCAGAGGATGTGATGCACTTCCAGCTGGCTAGAATTCACCTCCCACACCCCAACACGGGGTATTTTCAGACGTTATGGGGCCGCTTGGCCCCGTACCGAAAACAACCCTTTCATTCCCCGCCCCCTCCACACACCCCGCCGCCCGCCCTCCAGGGAGACGGGCGGGCAGCAGGGCCACTGCGGCCGCCGCGTCGGTCCGGATGTGCCTTGGCCCGGGATCCCGCCGGGGATCCCGGGCCGTGGCAACCGGCCAGATGTTACTTTTTTTTGGTCCCTGCTTGGGTTCTTTTTGACCACGCTTCCTGGGACATTCCCCCGGCTAGCCCGGGAAGCGTGGTTCAAATTGACCCCATGTGGGTATTTACCGTTGCGAACATCTGGCGGCCGCCAAACAGACGTTCGAGACACGATGACCACAGGTGGGTATTCACCGTGGTTCACCGTGATCTCGTAACGTCTGAGAATACCCACAGAAAGGGAATACTCTGATACGAATGAGGGAGATTTATTGCCAAGGAACTAAATATAATACATAAACAGTTCACCCACAGGCCAATTAGGATGATACAAGTAATTTTCTATACCCTCCCACCAAGCATAGTTGATATACACACACAATAAGTCACAAAGCAAAACCCTCCGGTCTGGTTACCTTGGTGTAAGTGGACGTTGTGAGAGGGAGAGAGGGGTAATGGGGGGAAATAATCAATATTAACTATCACATCCTGTTGGAAAGGGACAGGTAACTCTGTAGATCCAGCGGTGTTCAGAGGGGGGTGGAGAGAAGCTTGGCTAAACCAAGGAGGGTAGTGGTCTGGGAGAAATCCTTGAGGCAAGCATTCACAGAGTAACCTGCTTGTGTCTGCATTCAATAATGGCCCAATTTGCTCATGGGGGCAAGGGCAGTTATAGGTTTCTGAGAGGCGGGGCAAGGGGTCCCAAAGGCACTTCTTGCACAAAAAGGGATCCCAGAGGCACTCAGGAATGCTAGGGCCGAAAAAGAAACCCTTGCATGATGTGTTGGGGGAATGGAGCCTTGGAGGATTTCAATGGGAGGCATGGTCAGGATGAACATGAAGGCAAAAGGGAGTTTCTATAGACAGGAGAAGAAGGCTATTCTTAAACAGACATGGAGCGATCAGCCTAACGATCGATCTATTGCTTGCTCAGAGTTTTGGGTGGCCGTGGAGGGCTCATCTCAAAAGAAGGAGGCCACCTGTTTTTGACTGCTCCATTGTTTACCCAGAAGCCTCCCTTTTTTCATTCTCTTATTCCTTCCGACAAGGCCGGTTTGCATGGTTTTTTTTCTTTCTTTTTCCTTTTCCCCATTTTGTTCCCCTGCACCCTTTGACCTGTGTCTCGTGGGGTGCTGGCAAAGGGGGGGTGTCTATGGTTTTTTTTGGGGAAATGGTGTTGTTCCTAATACCCCCCTACAACCAAATATGCACCAAGTTTCATTTCCAGAAGAAGGAAACCTCAACTGTCCACCAGCCCAACACGCATGTAACGGTTTCCGAGTTTCTTAAGCTTTCCAAATAACAGCCTTGGTTCATGGAACTTCAGAATTTGTACTTTCTGAACTGAATACCATAATATTTGCCAAATTCTGACGTTTCTGAAGGCTTCGTTTCAGCCCTAGTCTTCACCCTCAGACCTATTTGTGTCCTTGTTCCTCCTTATCTTTTTGCACTCATTTTGGGCTGCATTCTCCTCTGCCACTACCCTCATCTGCCCCAGTCTGAAGCCATCATCATTCTTTCTCCCCTGTAGCCTCATATACCTACAACTCCCTCCCTGAACATATTTGTCCCGCTCCTTCCATTCTTCCCAACCTTCAAATCCCTCCTGAAACCTACGTCTGGCATCAGAATTTCCTTAGTTCCTCATCACTGATGCTCCTCCTACTGTCTTTTCATTCAGGTCTCCTACTTCCCTAAGCTAAGCTCATGCACTTCTTTGTTCCCCTTTTTCTTGTCTCTCCTAGATTGTAAATCCCTCAAGGCTGGGACCTGTCTCTAATTAATGGTTGCTCAGTGTCAGGTACATTGCTGGCGCTATATAAATAACAATAATTTACCAGCAGGAGGAGTTCATTTTTTCTGTTGACTTCAATTGAAGTCAACAGCATTTGTTGAGTTTGGCTCAAGTTTTTTCAAACTCCCTCCACCCTGTTAGCACAAACTCTGACTCCACACAGATCCCTCTCTGTCCCTTCCTAGCTCCAACTTCTGACTCATGTCCTGGCAGCACCTTCCCAAGAAGTTTCCTCAATTAGTTTCTTCCCAGGGCCAAAAACCATGTCAGGCTGCATTAATATTTTGCTGGTTTTTAAGAAATAATTCATGTTCTTCCCTGTCTTCCCATGCTCTCAACCCTGACTGTTTCAACTTTGCCACATAACTAGACAGATTGTGTTGAGGCGGACTTTTAACCATCTGTGTGAAAGGACAAGGTGCCTCTTAATAACAACAAATGTTATAGTAAGCAATAACAAAAACAACCACAGCGAAGACTGTACCATTTATAAATGTTATTTAAAAAACTCTACATTTTTAATAAAGGTAAACAACTCTCAAAGCTGAAAATCCAGCCAGGAATGGATCTAAGATCTAAAAACAGGAAAGTTCCAAGAGTTCATTCATATGATCCAAATACCAAAGTTCAACAGTTATGCAAGAATGAAGTATTCAAAAAGTGGTGTCCAGAAAAAACCTCTAATGAATCTGTCTTTAGGAGCTAAAATGTCCATTCATTTGTCTTCAGGATTTGAAAATGCTCAACGTTTCACTGCAAATGCAGCTTCCTCAGGGGCCAAACTTTAAATAGAACACTTTTCCTCAACCTGCATCTAGGAAAAATACAAATAGTCACTATACAGAAATGGAAAATGATAAACCAACAACAGTATAGGGTATTATTACCAAAAAGCTGTGTAAGTACACAAGGAGTAACACACACACCCCTTTAAAATTCTTCCATTTTGCATCACGCTTCTAACTCTTTAAAAAAGCTAAAGCCTTTCCCTAATTACAAAAATATTTTCCATATACAGTTACTGTAACTATTAATCACCCTCCTCCAGTCCCACACAGCCATCAGACACTGAGTAGTCAAGTCAAGTTTATTATTGCGTGGTTTTAAACCTTTGCATAATTGATAAACATAGAATCATACAAAAAATAGAGCACAGCAGACAATATCGATAAATTGCAAACTGAACATAATATTAAAATGCAACTAAAAACAAAAGCAAACAGATAAACTAAACTAAAATAAATACATAAGAAAAGCAACAGTTTCCATCCAAAATCCCACAACCAGGAATGCAGCACGAGGCCATGAAGGAAAAGCCCCTTCTCTGGGCCTTTATACAATATCTGCCAAAGGGCTTTAAATTCTAAAAAATTCCTTCTATCATTTGCCATCTGACTAAGAAAGGCTGCAATAGCCTCAATAACCTGCACCTCCAAGTTATTTAATAAAAAACTCAAAAGAAATGCTTCAGAGCAACCTGAATACTTGTTCAGGTGCCAGGCTAAACATTTCTGCCTAGCCTTATCATATAAGTGACAACTTAAAATCATATG
>QEPC01006248.1:2570416-2601940 GCA_003113815.1 Sphenodon punctatus
GGGAAAAAGCCTATGGGGATGGGGAGGGTAAAAGCCTATGGGGGGGTGCAGGGTGGGGAGGGAAAAAGTCTATGGGGATGGGGTACAGGGGGGAGGGAAAAAGCCTATGGGGGTGTGGGGTGGGAGGGGAAAAGCCTATGAGGGTGCAGGGGGGAGGGAAAAAGCCTATAGGGATGGGGTGCAGGGGGCCCCTGCACCCCATCCCCATAGGGGAGGAGGGTGCAGGCAGGGTGGCAACAGGAGGGATAGCATCTTACCTGCTGGCTCTGGCATGTTTGCTGTTGTCCCGGATGGCAGGCGGGAGGGGGGGAACTTTAGGTTGGTTTTTTTTAATTGTCCACATATCCTGCTCTCCTCCACAGAGCCAGGACACGTGGGCAATTAAAAAATTTTTTTTAAAAAAATTGGTCCCTGCCTTGCCGCTCGGTTTCAGCAAGCGCCCTGGCGAGAGCTTTCCTTGTGCCCATTGAGTGCGATGGAAAGGCTAGCCCCTCCCTCCACAGCACATCCTATACGTGCTGTGGACTGACGAGCTCAGCCGCCCAAATCGCGTTTTCAATAGAAAACGCTGTTTGGGCTTAGCCTTTTTGTTCCTTCTGGGCCCAGAAGTGAGAACTGATAGCGCCGCAGCAGCCAGAGCAAAGTCAGAGCCTGACTGCTGCGGCGCTGCCAGAAGCAGCGACGTCGACGTGGTTTTTTTTTGTGTTTTTTAATGGCGGCGGCGGGCCCTCAGCGCTTGTGGGGCAGTGGCCCAAATTTCCTGGGGGGCCAGCCACCCCTGGTTAGAGGGTCTGTGTGAAAAGGGCCATTATCTAAAATAAACAGTGGGGAAATGGAAATGTTCCAGTTAGATATTTGTAAATATGAATGTTTTTCATAACAGGAAAGAAGGTACAAAGCCTCTATTAGAGTAATGTAAATTGCATGTCACTTGAGAGAAAATCATTTAACTAGTTTTCTTCAGAAACATAGAGGTCTGCCATTTCACATATAATAGGTATGTGTAGAGCCATGTGACATTTACGGTTTTCCCAGTTTTGCATAGGGCACCAATACAGCCCTGTAATATGCATTAAAAATGTTAAAGCGGTGTTAAAGTGGAGTTAGCGTTATTTCTATTTTCATCTACTGTCAGCAATGGGGGAAATGTAGCGAACACAGGGCACTGATCAAGGTTTAAGATATAATTCCATAATAAAAAACCCTCCAGTTTATAAGTTAAGGCTCTTTCAAATTCAATCATGCACTAAATATCATGGAAATTGAAATTTAAGGCTCCTGCCTTAACGTCCGTGCCATGTTATCAATAAAGATGTTGTAGTGTCTCACATATTGTGCTCACTTACAACTTAGGCTCCACGTATCCACACTTTGCCTTTGTCTTTCAGCCCCAATCCTCTTCCTCTTTGCAGGTTGGAGGCAACGCTGAAGCTGGGGGCAGGAGGGCGTGATCTGGCCCCTCGCCCCCTCTGCTTCCAATTTAAGAAAGAGAGAATTTAGGAGTCCTGGCTCCCACCCCTTCTCCCCCTCTAATCTACTTGGTCTTCTGAGTTCCAGCCTCTCCACCCTACTCTAATCCAGTAGGCTGCACTCCATTCACAGGCAACTCAATAGTCCTGGTTCCGAGCCTGTTCTCCTCCCCCCTGCTCTCAACCTTGTAACAGACGACTTAGGAGTCCTGGGTCCAAGTCGCCCCACTGTAACCCCCACTCCCCTCACTGTAGCCCCCACTCCCCTCACAGAGAACTCAAAAGTCCTGGGAAATACAATGTTTGTCTGTATGTTTCATATGGAACAGAAGTGTGTGTGTGGAATGACAACAAAACAACAACACAGGAGAGGAAATGGAATAACAGGGAGGGAGGCTATTGGGAGTCAAAGAATAGGGAGTCAGCTATGGTAAGTAGGTAAAATGACAGGACTGCTTCCTCAGATATCCCATCAGTCTTCTGAATCAGTTATTTCATGCAGAACCTTATTATTGTAACTATTTCTAATCCCTCCTGTCATTCCATCCACTTACTTAATCCTGCACACTCTTTGTATTTCCCCCTATTATTCCAACCACTGCACTTGGTGCCTTACTCATCATTTCACACCCTCTTGCCTTCCCCGTGTACAGACAACTTTAGGCTGTTCTTTTCTAGCCTGCCATGAAGATAGGCTTTTCCCAAACCTCTCCTTAAACTCTCTGCAAGAGCTGCTGCACTCTCCACTGTCCCCCCCCCCTTCCTGTTTTCAAGTTTCATCAGGCATCATCAGGTGATTTCCGGGAACTGGAGTATTTAAAGGGCCAGTTCCCCACTGCATATAACAGCATTTTTACTACTACTACGTTACAGCCATCATCACCAATGCCATCATTACCCTCGTGGCTGAACTACTGGAATATATTCTACATGGGGCTGCTCTTGAAGACTGTTCAGGGGCTGCAGCTCAAGCAGAACATGGCAGCCTGCCTCTTGACCGAGGAAGGTTTCTGGGAGCACATTCCACTAGTGCTTCAGAGTTTGCATTGGCTACCAATAGTGTTCCAGGCTCAATGCAAGGTGCTGGTTTTGACTTATAAAGCCCTAAACGGCCTGGGCTGCACATATCTAAAGGACCACTGTCGTATCCCTTCATGACTTCTAAGATCAGGCAAGAGCACCCTCTTGCAAGTCTCGCCTTTGGCCCAGACCTGTATGACCCAGGTATAGAGAGAGCTGTTCTCAGTGGCTGCTCCACAGCTTTGGAACTCTCTTCCCTTGAAGTTTCATCTAAGCCCTAGCCTGGGCACCTGCCAGAGGTAGTTCAAGATGTATTTATTTATCCAGGCATTCAGCAGGCAGGGGTAGATTCTGGGGTGGGGGATTTATAAGCATTTAATGAGGTTGGAGGGGTGTTATTTTGTATTTTATGTTTTATGATGATGATAGCCACCCTGAACCTTTGGGGGTAGGGTAGGATAAAAATCAAATTAATACTCCAGTTGGCTACTGTCATAATTCAGACTGGGTGGAAAAAAGGAGTGCAAGTATTCTTCCAAAATCCACTCATGTAAAGCACCAAAGTCAGATGCGGTTGACAAGAAAATGTGTAGATATTATGAACATATTTACACAGTTCTGGGTTCCTGGAGGTGGTTTTCCCGTGGTGAAGCTTGAATGTGATCAAGAGCGCTAGCAGGCTCCTTATGCTTAGTTTCTACTTCACTGGAAAATGCCACCCACGTGTGATCTGAAAGTGCACAACCTTTATTTTAGGAGTTATTAAGTGATGATCTGATCCTCCCTAGCCTTTTTTATAGAAGGAATTAAATATTTAACAATGTTGACATCCACATGACATCTACGGCCCAAGCTACACATATCTGAAAGACCACCTCCTCCTCTGTGTCCCATTGCAGCCTTTGATGTCAGACAGAACAGAAGTGCCCTCTTGCATGTTCCATTGGTGCACCTGTTCCATACACTAAGGGCACACAGAGACGCGTTATTGGTAGATGCTTCACAGTTGTGGAACTCCTTCCGCTAGATGTTTGTGCAGAGTCCAAGTCCCAGCATTTTTGGAGGCAATGTAAAACCTTCTTACATTGGCCAAGTGTTTGGCAGGGAGACAGATGTGTAGGGAGGTTAGGCAAGAGATTTTAAGTCTGCATATTTTATATATTTATATCTGTGCTCAGAAACCACCTGACATTTGGAGATTCCACCATTGTGCCTTAACTTGGCAGGCAAATCTGGCTTTTACTGCGGCAAGCCCCTCAGTGTAGAACTTGCACCCTTCAGATGTTTGGCCCTTTTCACACAGACACTCTGGGTATTTTCAGATGTTACGAGATCACGCTCAACCACAGTGAACCGCGGTCAATCCCGCGGTGGGGCCAAAGTGCCCTGAACGTATGTTTCGCGGGCACCAGATGTTCACCACGGTCAATACCCACATGGGGTCAAAATCAACCACACTTCCGGAGCTCCCCCCCAGACCATGGGTATTTTCAGACGTTATGAGATCACGCTCAACCATGCTGAACCCCGCGGTGGGGCCAAAGGTCCCTGAACGCCTGTTTGGCGCACGCCAGATGTTCATCATGCTCAATACCCACATGGGGTCAATTTCAACCACGCTTCCCGGGCTAGCCGGGGGAATATCCCGGGAAGCGTGGTCAAACGGACCCCCACCGGGAACCAAGGAAAAGTAACGTCTGGACGCCAATCCCCGGGCGGAACCAAAAAAATGGAGCCCCGGCCGGGGACGAGGCACGCAGCGTCGCTGCCAGGCAACCAGCACCAACACAAACACCGGAGGGAGATTTAAAGCGAGAGCAGCAGCAAGCAAGCGTGGCGGGATGGAGCGAGGAGGGAAGCGGAAGAGACCGGAGGCACGAACAGCGACAGCGGCGGCACAGGAGGCGGAGGACGTGCAGCCAGGCCCAGCGATGCAGGCGGAGGGGGCACAGGTGCAGGAAGGGGGCACACGGGAGCACCCGACCAGGGAGGCGCCCCGGGAACACCAACCACAGCTGCAGCCGGGTCGCGCCGCCCCGGGGACAGCGGCCGGAACAGGCCCACAGGAGGCACCCAGGAAACGGGTAAGGGCACCCACTGGGAGGGGAACAGGGGGCACAGGGGAACCCCCTGTGGAGGGGGCCGGGGGGACCCCGGGCGGAAGGCAGGGGGGCAGGGGGACCCCGGGCGGAGGGCAGGGGGGCAGGGGGCCCCCGAGAGGGCCCACACCCTCACCCAGCAACCAACCACCCCCCTTCCCCCCCCCAGACACGAAAGTCGGCCCGGGCGGACGAGCCCCAGGAGGAGCCCGGCCCCCGGCCCCTGGAGGCGCACCCCCAGGAGGAGGTGGAGGAGGAGCACAGGCAGGTGCAGCAGGAGCTGCACCGGGAGGAGGAACAGCAGGGGCCCAGCCGGAGGAAGGCCTATCACAGAGGGGGACAGTGGGGCCTCCAGGAGACCCGGGACTTCATACGGATCTGGGGGACCCTCGAGTACCAGGTGGAGCTCGCAATAAACCAGCGCAACGAGCATGTCTACCGGGACATCGTGCGCGACATGGAGGCGGCGGGGCACGAGCGCACTGTCAACCAGTGTCGCTCGAAGGCCAAGGAGCTCAAGAGGGGGTACAAGGCCCTCAAGGACAATAACAGCCGCTCCGGCCACGGGGCCCGCACCGCCCCCTACTACGATGCCCTGGACCGCATCCTTCACATGAAGGGCTCCATCGTTGCCCCACGCCTGGTGGGCAGCGCTGTGGTCCAGGGCAGGGAGCGGGCCGAGGTACCCCCTCCCCTCGCCGCCCGCCCGGTAGACACGAGCTCAGGGGACCCCCACCCCCAGGAGGACCACCCGGGACCCGCAGAGGCCCCAAGGCCCCCCCCCAGCAGCAGCCCGGAGACATCCCAACGCCGGGCCGGCCAGGCGGAGTCGGAGGTCGGCACCTTCACCACCCACAGCCAGTGGTCCCAGGGGGAGCAATCCCAGGGTGAGGCGCCGGCCTCCGAAGGCTCGGAGACGGACATAGAGGGTAAGCGGGCCCCCAGGGCAGGGGGGGGGCATGACCAGGGGGCCGGTGGCAGGGGTGGGGGCCCTGCTGCAGGGGCCACAACCAGCCCCCTTCACCCGCTCCCCCCTCTCCCGCCCGCAGGACATGGGGAGCCCCAGGACCGGGCCAGCGAGACGGTGCAGGCCCCCGCGGAGGGCACAGGAGAGCAGGTGCCGGACCCAGGTAAGGCGGGAGGGCTGGGATTGCGGGAGGGCCCCCCGGGCGCCAGCCCAGGGGGGCCTCTGGCCTCAGTGGGGGAGGGGGGGCAGGGGGCCCCGGGACCCGACCCCGCTAGGGGACAGGGCCCTGCACTGACCCACCCGCCCATTTCCACAGGGCAGCCCCCGCGCGCGGCGCCTCCGCCGGCCGCAGCCCCAGCCCAGCGGATGCGGGAGTACCGGGCGCGGGTCCGCAGGCGCAGGGAGGAGCAAGCGGAGGACATCGTCCGCAGGGCGGAGGAACAGGGGGAGCGCATGATCGCCTCCGTGGACCGCATGGAGGCGGCCATAGAGCGGTCCATGGAGAAGGCCCTGGAGACAGACCGCCGGCTGGAGGCGGAGGTGCGCCTGGAGCGGAGGCGGGAGCGCCGGGAGCACCAGCGGCAGCAGGGGCTGCTCAGGGGCCTCCGGCAGGACATACAGGGCATGGTGCGGGAGCACAGTGCAAAGATGGACAGGTCCCACGACATTGGGACCTCCCTGCTCCTGCATGCGGGCACCATGTGTGCCTACGTGATGGCCGGCGCACCTCCGGGCGCCCTGCCCGCCCAGGTCCCCATGCCGGGCCCCTCGGCGCCCCCGGGCCCAGCCCTGCCGCCCCTGGCGCCCCCCCGGCCCCAGGGCCCTCGCATGCGCCTCCCAGTGCCCCCGGGCCTCCGGAGGGTCCAGCCCCCCCGGGGCGCGACCGGGGCACCGGGCACAGCTGCCCATCCGCCGCCCGGCCCCCTGCCGGGGCCGGGACCGGCCCAGGACACGGCAGGGGACACGGACAGTGGGGGGGAGGGGAGCTCCCAGAGCTCGGTGGGCCCAAGCGGCCGCACGAGGGGTCGGCCCAGGAAACGCGGGGGGATGGTGGGAAGGGGGGGGAGGGGGAGGGCCACATGAGGGCGGGTGGTGGACGGGGACACGGGCACGGGGGTGGGGAGGGGGCACAGGGTGATTGTGTGAACTGTGTGGGCAATAAAGTGGTGTAAATAGACAGTTGTCCCCGGCCCGTTTGTGGGGGGGACAGGGCTGTGGGACCGCGTGTACAGGGGCATTGGCACGGAACGGGGGGTGGGGCCCCCAGGGGCGGGAAGGCCCTCACAGCGGGCCCCCCCGGGCGATGTGGGTTGCAAGGGCGTTCCGGATCCTTTTGGCATACCGGTACTCCCGGGGGTTCCCTGCGTTCACGTACAGGGGAACAGGACCGGGGGGCCGGTGGGGCTCGGGGTACTCCAGGGCCGCCCCCTCGGTCTCGCACACATTGTGCAGAACGCAGCAGGCACCGATCACCAGGGCGGAGGTGGGGACGGTGAAGTCCAGGCGGCCAGCTAGACTCCTCCAGCGCTGCTTCAGGGCCCCGAAGGCACGCTCCACCACGGTCCGGCTGGCACACAGGCGGGTATTGTATACCTGCTCCGCAGGGGTGCTCGGGACAGGGTAGACCTTCATCAGCCAGCGGGTCAGGGGGTAGGCGGGGTCCCCCAGGATGCAGGGGGGCATGGGAACCCCCTCGATCCACCTCATGCCCATGTCCGCGAAGTCCCCCCGGTACATGCGGGCATAGAAGGGGGAGATGGTCATGATCCTGGCATCGTGACTCCAGCCGGAGTTGCCCGTGTAGATGTCAATGAACTGGCCCCGGTGGTCCACCACCCCCTGCAGGTGCAGGGAGTAGTATCCGTGCCAGTTCACATACTCCAGGGCCTCCCCGGCGGCCGGGCGCAGGATCTTGATGTTGGTGCCGTCCACGACTCCGATGCAGTTGGGGAAGCCCCCGGCCGCGAAGCCCGCCATCACGGCACCCTGGTCCACGAGCTGGATGGTTCTGTTCAGGAGCACGCCCTCCACCACCTCACACACATCCCGCAGGATGCAGGCAACTGTGCTGAGCCCCACCCCGAAGTGCTGGGACATGGACCGGCAGGAGTCGGGCATTGCGAGGGCCCAGACCCCAATGGCCACCCGCTGAACCATGGGGATGGGTTCCCACGTGGAGGTGTACTGCCGCTCCAGCCAGGGCATGAGGAGCTCCGCTAGGCGCAGCAGGGTGGTCTTGCCCATCCGAAAGTGGGCCCTCCACTCGGCCTCCTCCCAGTGGGACTGGGCCCGATCCCACCACACCTGTGGGCGCTCAGAGACCCATAGGCTGTGTGCTATGGGCATAGAGAGCAGGGCTGCCTGGCGGAGGGTCTCCCTTGCCCAGAGGAGGTGCCTCGCAGCCCTGAGGAGTGCTGCGGGCTGGGTGAGGCTCCGGCTGGCAGCCTGACAGGCCCCCCGGACATGCGCCATGCCCTGAGCCACGCACGGGCTCTCCTGCGAGCGTGGTGGGCCCGGAGGACCATGGGGGCCATCTGGGCCAGGGCAAACCACAGGCGGGCAGCCAGGTGCACCTCTGCGGTCAGGAGGCGCAGCTGCTTGGTGTGATCACGGAATCACTTGGCCGCGAGCACGAGGAACATCCATTAGGCAGCTGCCCTGTCGCGCTCCATGGTGGTGGGGCCCCGGTGTGGGCTGGGAGCACTTACACTGGGCCTATGCTGGTGGGGCCGTCCGGGGGCCAGGCCCCTGGGTGGGCATGCCCCCCCCCTGCTGGGGCTGGGCCATGCGGGCATGCACGTGGGTGCACCGCCGGGCGGGGCCCCTGCCCTCGCCCCTGCACGGGCTCGGGGGTCTGCATGTGCCCGGGACAGCTGCATTCCATCTGCTCCCTCCACCGCCACCCCGACCCCCCTCCCCATGCTGTTTGCTGCAGGATGACCTTGAAGTTGCGATTAGGTGGACACTGTGCTTGCTGTTGTGTTCTGCAGCTGTGCCGGGTCCGCACCCCATGCCTTGCTCTGTTGTGCTACAATGTTGCGGTCCAGGGCCGCCTTCCCTGTACTGGGGGCCCCTCGGTGCCCCTCCTGGCCCTGGACGGTGTGTGTGCCCCCAGGGCTCTGTGATATTCTCCCTGTCGTGCCGGACCATGGCTGGCTGCCCATCCACGGGGCTCCTGCTCCCCAGCCCCCAAGGGGCCCCCCCATATCTGGGCCTTCCGCGCGACCATGTCTCTGTGCGACCTGTGGCATATCCCTGCTGTGCAGCTTCTCCTGGGCGCCCCGGGCAGCCGTGCGGGTGCCTTTGAGAGCCTGAGCTCTGGACTCCATTACTTTGGCTATGAGGTGAGCGCTCGTGATTGCCGGCTGCATACGGAGGCCCTGGGGCTGGTTCGTTTCCCTGAGGGGCGCATCCCAGAGACGCTGTGTGCTCATGTGCTCATGTGCCCTGGACCGGGTCGGAGACCATGGAGTGCCTTGCTGAGGGTGGCCCTGCCTTGGCTGTGACCTACTTTTCCTGTGTTCACGGGGCCCGTGGGTACCAGCGCACTCGTGGGGTGGTGTACCATCAGCTTCTGGAGCTGGGACATCTTCCGTGGCCCCCTTCTGCTGCCTGCCGTGTGCCGAAGCCTTCCGCGGTGGAGATGTCGACCTTGTTGGGGGTGTGGGCCCGTGTGGATGTCCAGCTGGCTCTCACCATGCCTGATCCCTTCGAGGCCTACTACCTGATCGCCCACTACATGTCCTTTCAGGGGTACCACCGGGGCCTGCTGCACTGGCCCCACCTGGTTCACTGGGCTGGGCACCCGGGGCCTGGGGCCTCGGGGGCCCCAGCGGCAGCCTGTGACACCTGCTGCTCCTCCCGGCCCCCCCGGTGTCATGCCCCTGTGAGGGCTCCTGCCCCAGTCCAGGGGGGGGCCTGGTCCCCGCTGCCTGCTCCCGCCCTGGTGTCACCGCCTCGGTGTGCTCCTGCCTGCTTCATGGGGTGCTGCTGCCCCTGCCTGTGGCCCCCTCTGCCCCCCCACCCCAGTTGCCCATCCCGTTGGCTGGGTGCGGCGCTCTGTGTGGCCTCTCGGCCCACCCGTGTACAGCTACCGGTCCGCTCCCACGGGCCCTGGCACCGACTGCATCCCCCCTCTTGGGTGCTTGTGTGACCTGGGGGTTCGGGCCCCCCCCCGGACTGGACCGTGTTCCTTCCCTGGGTGGGGGGGTGTCAGATTGTCGCTGAACCTGCAGGGGGCTCCACCGGACCTGGCTGCCCTCCATCTGGCCCCCTGTGACTGTGGGGCCCCTTCCTCCTCCTGGACCCTCTCTGCCGGGCTCGCTGTGCATTGCGGACCCCCATCATGCCTTGGTCCGGGGGTCCCGGCCCCCCCCTTCCTGGACTGCCTATGTTGCTGTGGGGGCACCTCTGTGGACTGGGGTGCTCTGGGGGTGGGGGTTGCTGCTGCCTGTGCCTTGCCCCTTGGCGGTGCCCCCCCTCGTCCCTCCCATTGTTCCCCGTGCCGTTCTCCGGGCGCCCCTGCCCCCCCCTTCCCGACCTTTCCCTTGTGTGTATGTGTGGGGTGTGTGTGTGTGTGTGTGCCCAGGCGTGTGGTCGTGCGGTGTGTCCCGCTGCGAGTCCACTGTGTGTGTGCATGTGCTGTGTGTGGCACCTGTCAGCCTGTTCTCCCTCTTCCCCCCTCCCTTTCCGTTTCCCTTGTGTGGCCGTACCCTTGTGTGCCTCTTGGCTTCGTTTGCCCTTCTGCGGCCATGTCCGTGTCCCGCCCCTGCCCGGTGCCTTCTGGGAGTTTTGACCATGTCTGCACATCTGTTGTGCTGCCCCGGTCCGTGATGGGTCGGCCTGGTTCCCGGCCGTGGTCCCGGTCTCGTCACGTCTGTTAGGGGCTTTTCTTCACCTCGGGCCGTGGTTGTTCTGTTCACCCCCCTGTGGGTTCACTATGGTGAACCGGCCTCCCGTAACGTCTGAAATCACCCTATCTCCAAAAGCATGGTCAAAGAGATTCCTGATGGGAACCAACAAAAAGTAACGTCTGGCTGGCAACCACCGGCCAGAATCAAAGGAAATGATTCCCAGCTGGGGACAAAGCATGCAGCATTGCTGCCAGGCAACCAGCAACAACACAGACTGGGGAGGGAGATTTAAAGGGCAGACAGCAGCAGGGGGATGAGCCGCCCCGGTGCCTTCCGGGTGCTTTGACCACGGCCTGACCCGGGATCAGCGTAACATCTGTTGCGCTGCGGCCTGGGCTGTGACCTGGCGGCCCAATTCCCTGCCATGGTCCGGGTCCCGTCACGTCTGTTCGGGGCTTCTTTGACCACGGGGGGGTGGTGGTGGTTGTTTGGTTCACCCCCGCTGGGAATCCACTGTGGTGAATCGGGACCGCATAACGTCTGAAATCACCCTCTGACACTGATAAAATGGATGTTACATTTTATTATACATGTTGCAAGGCTGCAGGTGTGCTCTATTGGTGCCCTGCAACATGTATAATAAAATGTAACACCCATTTTATCAGTGTTAGAGTGTCTGTGTGAAAAGGGCCTTTATCTCACTTCCTGCCTCCTCACCTTTAAAAAGCACCTGAAGACTTATTTGTTCGCAAGGTATTTGATCCACTACTGGTTCACCTTAATGTATTTCCTCCTCCCTTTTTACCTTCCCCTTTTAAATGGATTTCTATTTTAAATTGATTTTATGTTGTTTTATTTGTGTTATGTTGAAAAGCGCTCAGAGTGCTGTTTGGCAGCAGGGGTGGGGGTCAGGGGCTATAGAAATAAAATAATTACTATTATCTGTTGTAACCTTCCCTGCCCCCTAGGGAAAGGGTGAGATATAAGTAAATAAATACACTGAGCCAGATTCAAGGTGTTGGTTTTGGCCTATAAGGCCCTACACGGTCTTGGCCCTTCATACCTCAGGGAGCACTTCATCCGCCGCGCCCCAGAATGACCCCCGGTGGGCCGCCTCACCCTCCACGCCCCAGAACAACCCCTGCGGTCCACTGGGGGGGCCTTCTTGGAGTTCCCCCTTGTGAAATGGGGGGCCACAATGGAGAGGGCGTTCTCGGTGACCATACGACGACTGGTCTTCCGCCGGGCCTGTAAGACTTGGCTGTTCTCCCAGGCCTTTGGAGGAGGGGAGGGTGGGTTGGGATAATTAAAATGTAGGGGGGTAGTGGGGTTTTTAGATGGGTTTTTAAATGATTTTATTTATTATGTTTTATTGTTGTTTTTATTGCTTTGATATTGTACGCCACCCTGAGATGCCATGGACATGAGGGGGCAGCTAATAAATGTAAATAAATAAATAAATAATCATCACTGGGCATCTGAGTCTCTCTCAGATGAATGTGACAGTTCATACATTTCAAGACAATTTATTGTTCAAGGGTTTTTTCCAGATTTTCACAGAAATCATTGTATATGCTACATTTTATGTACATTTCAGAAGTTTTTCTCCATAACTATTTCAGCGAGGGACTCGAGGTTTGTTCATACAAGGAGACTTAATCAAGTTATTTTTACTCTGCGGTAATTTGCATCCAGGCAATAATTGTGGTTTGGAGTGTGCACAGCTCAGAAAAAACTCCTAGAGGATAAAAACATTCTTGTGCATGCTTCCCAATATATTTGGAAGTAACCTCCGCAGGTATACCAGGCTGTACTTTTAAAAGATATAGAGGAGACTGTGCAGAGCAAAATGGTTGCTTCAATAATGTGCTGGTACACCATACTACTACATATCAGCTGTCTTTAATAGGGATGGGCATCCAGATTGAATTACATACAGATCCAGATCTGTTCTGGATTTAGATCTGTAATATCTGGATTAGTTACAGTTTTAGATTTGGATGCCATTGAAGTCAATGGGAAATTGATCCATGCTCCCATTGGGGGCTTGATTGAAGCTCCACCAGTCCACCACTGCTGTGGAGGGCCTTCCGACAGGCTCCCTGATGATGGTGTGCTGCTGAACTCCCGGCTCTGGAGCACACGTGTGCAAAATGGCCACAGGTGACATTTTTTGCATGCACAGCCCTTTTCCCAAATGGTGGTGGCAGTGTCACTGCTATTTTGAACGAGGGCAGTCATTCAGCATATGTGCAGCCACCATTTTCTGCATGCGCAGACCGGTTGCCCTGGCACTCAAGGGCCTCAGCGGTGGGGAAAATCTGGATCACCAGATCTGAAACTGGCATCATTCAAATTGATCCTTAACGACCCTTTCCTGGCTGTTACTGATCAATCTGGAATGCCCATCCCTTGTCTTTAATCATTGACTACTACCACCTAAGTAGAAGATGCACCTTTCTATAGTTACAGACTATTTCAAAGCCATCATTCGGGAATTAAAAATGTAAGGTACAAAGCCTCATTTACAGAAATCCCATCACACCTCCCTGGGGTGGTGGTTGTTGTTGTTATGATTAGCAAGCATTTATATAGTGACAGCAATGTACCTGGTGCTTTACAAAGTAATGGAATAGATACGGTCCCTGCCTTAGGGCTTACAATCGGGGAGGGGGGGGGGGATAAAACTGAGTTAACACTGATAAAATGGGTGTTACATTTTATTATACATGCTGCAGCCCTGCAACATGGATAAGTAACATTAAAGTGGTGTTAAAGAAGACTTAGTGTTATATCTGTTTTCACCAGTGTGGAAAATACAGTGAATATGGGTCCTTAACCTAAATAATAAATGAGAGTGCCAAGATAGATTTCTTGATTAAATTCTCATTCTAGAGACAAAGAGCATTTTCACAAAAGACACTCTCCACCCGTTACACTCCCCCACCCCCCCACTATACATATTGCAGGGCTGCAGTGTTTCCCTATGGGTGCCCTGTAACATGTATAGTGAGTGGGGTGTAGTGGGTGAAGAGTGTCACGTGTGAATATTCCCAAACTTTCGTTAGCATAAGGTGTGAAAAAAGAATGCTCAAATTATTCAATAGACATCCTTTTTTCATATCTACCCATGCAGCCTTTCATCTGTTCAAAACACACCACATGCAACTAACTCAGTCATTTTTCCTTCTAGTTTCTTGAAGAATAAGTAAAAAGTAGGCAACCATTAAACAAAGAACATATTTCAATTATGTCTGTTTCTGGTGCATACGTATTTCACTTTGGGTGAGAAGACTGGATTTTTCATCATTCTTTTCAATCAAAAACACCTTATTAATCTTTTTTCATACTGTTATATTCACTCCAGAGAGCCAACCATTCACATCAGAGAATCAAACTGTTTAACCATAGCATTCTGGGATAAACATGATATAAGAGCTATAGATGGAGAGTCATGTGACAGAATAGAAAGAGGGAGGATGTGCAGAGTGGAGCTCCCGGAGTGAACCTCAGATATAGTTACTTATTTGTCATAACACTGATGAAAACAGAAACTAATTTTAGATATACAGTTCTAAGGAGAGTGGCGGAGCTAAGTCTGGAAATTCTGCTCTGTATTGCTGTGGGGGTGGGGGGTGGCCTTTCAGACCAGCTGCACCCTGCGGATATCCTGACTGCGCATTCCCTCCTGCAGCCAGAATATATGCCGGGGTGTGTGTGTGTGTCTGAAAGTGGCCACAGTGTATGTATATCTGGATTTTTCAGTGCAACTACAGAAGCAACAAATCTTTGCTTCTGTTAAGAAGTTGGTGAAAAGTAAAGGGATCAAATATGGTCTGTTGTTTCGTCACTTATCAGCACAAGATTATCATCTGTAGATCCCTAGAGGAGACTATTCACTTTATCCAAAAAACTTTCCCTGAAGAGTTCTCTAAAATGATTACTTGAAGTCTTTTAATATATGAGAGTTGGTCACAAAGTTTTTGTTTATTTTGGTTTAACTAGGCCTTGATAAAGAATCATTGATACACTATTTTATGAAAAAGGAAGGTGTTTTTTTAACCATTTAGGAATATGATGTATTATTGTAATTATACAAAAGACAGTTTTGTGGTTGCCTATATTTTTGTTGATGGGGAGGAGTAGCTTCCTGCTCTGCACTAAGGCCACTTTCACACATTACCAGAGAGGCAGGGAAATGTCCATGAATGCAATTGTGGCTCTATTCTCACAGGAATTGGCTCATGTGGAAATGTGCAATTCCATTTTTATCTCCTGAGAACACCTGCGCATGACCAGGTCCCACAATGTAACTTTTACAATGTTGGGTGTTCTCACAGGATAAAAGTGGAATAGTGTGCTAATTCCCGTTAGAATACGGTCATGATTGTATTCTTGGATGTTTCCCTACCTCCCCGGTAACATGTGAAAGTGGCCTTAGTATCACATTCAGAAGGCATAGTGTTGTGTTTTTTTGTTTTCTTTTCCTTTTGTGGAATTTTCCCAAAAGGATTTTACAACTTAACAGGTTTTGTGAAGGCCTATGCTTTGTGTCCCTTTTTAGTCCAACAGGATTTTTTTTTATTGGGTGTTTTGGGGTTTTAGATATTATATAAAATTTAACTCTTATGGGATTATCCTCCTCCCCCACTAGGGGAGAGGGTGATTTGGTGCCGCTCCTCTCCACTTCGGGAGGAAGGAGCAAGCTGTGGGTGCAGGTGGCTGCTGATGCCCTTTCTCACTTTCAGGTGGACTGCTTGCACCAGGAGCCAGGGAGAGTCCAGAAGTGTTGCCCAAAGACCTGTGGAACCTTGGATATTGGAACAATTTCCAGATGGTGGAAGGTTCCCTAGCCCCCAGAACCAGAGAATTTCAGGAATTCTGGTCCCAAAATGGCTGGGCCCTGGGGTTCCCCATTATGGAACCCCAGATGCTACAGTTTTTGCTAGTGTTGTGGTGCAAGGGTCTGGCTCTAGGAACAACTGCCTCAAGTGTCAGCATTATCTTACATAAGCAGACTAGTCAGGTAGCCACTCCCTAACTAAGGGTTCTTTTTAGGGAGACTGCTTGAGAACTGGGCAAGGAAGCAGGAAAGGGGGGTTGATTTGGAGTCCCGATCATGCCTTCCCTCCTGGTTAGGACATTAGGGGTGCTGACACGATTATGCTTTAACAGTGGGAAAGGTGGGGTTTTTAGGTAGATTTCATTTTAGATGTTTTATATTTTTTGTGCTAAATTGTCATTTTAAATTGTTGCTTTTATGTTGTGAGCCGCCCTGAGATGCTGTGGGCATGAGGGGGTGGCTAATAAATGTAACAAAATAAATAAATAAAATAAATAACAGTGGGGTTGTGCTTTTTGCTATGGTGTTCCAGGTAGCCCTCTTTGGAGTATTCAGGGTAGACAAATTGGTCCCCGATCCGTAAAACAACAGGTCAGGGAGTGCCCTGGATATAGGAGACGTAGGGTGGAAGGGTAGCACACTGACCCTTTGCCTGCACCACTCCAAAATGGAGCAAAGGGAGCGTGGGAGGACTGTAACTTTACACCCATCAATGGACTCTCAAATTTGCCCTGTCTGAGGCATGAGGGGATATTGGAAACAATGGTGGCATCCAGACTACCAAGTGGACATGCCTGCACTTCCCCATAATGGGCATTAAAGGAATACAATGGAACTGCATTTCTCAAAGCAGGGAGGGGGCAGAATGCCAAGGAATGGGCAGAGGTTATCCCCACCGTAATTCCAACACAACATCTGTACCTGATCCTTAGGTATTCCATGCTGTACCATGATGTTCCACCACCTTCCCCCCAACAACACACACCTCTGCAGCTTCTCTGACATTTTACCCCCTCCCTACATTCCATTCTGTTCAGAACTGCCGTCAGGCCCAGACTTAGGGGCAGGAATCCTGGCGCCGGTGCTGCCCCACTCTGTTTCTCTATCTCCCTTTTCTTCCTGCATGGTTGGAGGCTGCTGCCTGCAGCTGAAGCCTGCTGCCTGGGTCCCCATCCCTCACCTAACTCTGTTGTCTGCCTGCTAGTAGTGCAACAGCAGCAGCAGCTGATCACCATCAGACTGGGAGATAAAGCTGTTCTTTTACAAACAACTCCTCCCCATGTGAGTGATCAGAGGGTTGTTGCCTTGTAAAGAAGGTTCTTCGAGATGGCAGCTAACATTTTCACAACTGGGTTGTGCATGCTCACCATATTCAAACAACAGACCATATGATGGTCTTGAGCTCCTCTAGTATAAAAAGCACTCTCCCCCTCAGAATGACCAGTTCCTTCCAGCCCTTTCTACGAATATAATTTTTTTTTCCATGCAGGACTAAAGGGTGGGTGTTGTGAGAATGTTTGGGGCCATCTCAAAGAACCTTCTTTATGAGGCAGCAACCTTATGTTTGTCTTTGAGTGGCTCCTCACAGGCCCTTTTTACACCACTCCACCAGGTGGCAGGGAGTCTGTGGGCATGCAGGAGCATGGGTGGCGTATGCACACAGCTGCACATGCATCCCCACTAACCCTCCACTCATCTGCACCCACGGAGCAACCGCCATTTTACCCGGACGAGTGGGGGGTGAGTGGGGATGTGTGTTAGGCGGACATGTACGTGCTGCGTTGTTCACACGGGGCTCCCCCACCCATGATAATGCAGCAGAGGGGCAGGACTTGGCTTGGGGGCAGCAGCCTGAGAAGGGCCTAGGAGCGCAAAATTCATAAGTCCAGCCCTGGCTGCAGTTCCATAATATTCCTTAACTTCCCAATTAGGCTATTGGCAATCACAGAGCTCCATGCATTCCAACTGGCATTCCAAATGCCCCCATCATGTCCAGTGGACATTTCCTACCACACTTTTAGTATGTCCCCTGTGCCAGAGTGAAGCTTAAGTGGGATGCTGGCCTTTTAAGAGGATAGCACAAGCATAAGGGGAAGGTGCTAGTGGAGGAGACACTAATGCTATGAGGACAAAAGGACAGCACCTGAAGCCTAACACCTGTGTTTGGGCATGGTTGAGTCAGTTCAAGAGTTAAAACCCTGAGCAGAGAACTCAGTAGAGAAGAGACTGTGAAGAAGGTAGGAGCTAGGGAAGGGTTTTGCCTCAGACAAAGGAGAGCAGCCAGGGATCTAGGAGCATGAGTGGGGCTTTGTCTTCATACAAACCCTGCTCAGATAGTGTTGCCTGAGTTGTGTGGTTTGGCAGCCAGGCTGGAGGAGGGATTCGTGCCTGGTTGAGAGCTGTGAGCATACTTGGCTTGAAAGAGACTGAGGACTGTGAGAGACATCTCTGGCCTGAGAAGGGACTGGCCTGAGCAGAGAGGGGCTTGAGTGGAGAAGCCCCAAGATCTCCAGGAGATAGAGACTGTGTAAGGTATGGGGATGCTGTATAAAAGCTTTGGGATGTCCTGTTCTGGCACCAGACATTGTGCAGTGTGCTTCCAGGGCCCTGCATCTTCCTCTGACCCCTTTATCTGTGCCCTGGCAAGATCATGCTTGTGCTCTATGTTGGAAATACATTCCTTTGGTTGCATCCCCCCTAAGCACCTCATCCTGTTTGTTTCCTAGAAACACCAGGAGTAGACAGACAGATCAGGGAACCCTTCCCCCATCCTATCTGTCCTACTCCTGTCAGGACCTGATTGGTCAATCTCCTCCCCCAGGAGATTTCTCATCTCTTTGTGTCTCAGAGAGCTTCCTTCCTCCCTCTTGAACACACCTAGTCTTAGGACTTAGCATAGATGTAGGCCTTTCCTATCCTACATGTATTTCCTAATAAAGCTACTTAAGCTTAAGTATGCTTCCTGCCTGCTTATTGATGATTAGCTACTCACACTCCTCTGTAAACTCTGCATTGGGCAAATGGATGCAATGATCTCACAGTCCTTGCATTTCCAACAGGGTTATGGGCCCAGACACCCAAAAGGCAGCGCAGAGTGAGTAAAATTGAGTGCTAGCATTAATCTTAAAGGCAGAAAAGAAAAGAAAGATTTTAGTCTCTGTGACCATGGATTCTATGCTGAAGGTCTCCATTCCAGAGAGGCTCACTGGAGCAACAAACTATGAAGCTTGGAGTCATAATGCAAGGATGGCACTGGGAGGACAAGGCCTAAGGAAAATGCTGGAGTCCAACAGACCTACAGATGCAGGGGCAGCACAAGAACTCTGGGATGAGAAAAATGACAAAGCTATGGCAATCATCTCAATGTCGGTGAGTCAGCGTTTACATGTGCACATACGTGACAAGTTAACTGCAAAAGATATGTGGGAAATTTTACAGAGACTGTATCAAGGGAAGTCAAATATATCAAAGATACAAATGCTTAAAAGACTTTGTAATATGAGAATGGATGAGAGTGAAGATTTTTCAGCTCATGTTAATGGCCTGCTTGAACTAGTCAGGAGACTGGAAAATCAAAAGCTGAATTTACCAGATGAATTGATAGTGGCATTTCTGCTGAACTCTTTACCACCAACAACTTTTCAAACAGTCTGTCAGATAATAGAAATGCAGGATAACCTATCTTTGGATGTTGTTATTCAGAAACTTGAGGAATTTAATATGGCTCAAACTAATGAACAGCCAAACTTTTCCTCACAGCTTGCCTGCAAGGCAGCTGAGAACAAGAAGCCTTTTGCAAATTCAAAAGGATCTGCAAGAGTTAAGCGTTGCTTCAATTGCGGGGAAACCACGCATCTCGCATATCAATGCACCAAGCAAGAAGTTCCCAGCTTCTCTGCAAAGAACAAAGGGAGCCATGATAGGGCTTTCAGCCTGGTTGAGGAAAAAGCATCTCAACTTAAAAATGTGGAAGGAATAGAATGTGAGACTGCTTCACATGATTTCTTTGTTGATTCTGGAGCAACTAAAAATCTTATAAAGGACAAAGACAGATTTATTGATCTGGATAGGACTTATAGAACTCCTATAAGATTGGCTAATGGAGAGAAAGTTTATTGTCAAGGAAGAGGCAGGGCTAAACTCATATGTCATCTGGGAAACGGTGAGGAAATGAAAGTTACCATTGAAGAAGCTCTATATGTCCCAGAATTGGATCATAATTTTATAAGTGTCAAGTATGCTGTACAGAAAGGTTTTGCAGTGCATTTTGAAGGGAAATATTGCAGAATTTCAAAGGAAAAGGAGCTTTTTATGCGAGGAATGCTGGATTCAAATGGCCTATTCAAGGTAGATTGCTTGCAACAGGATCAGTATGCAAATGCTGCAAAAGATTGCAGACATAAGAACTGTGAAAGCAAATGGCACAGAAGGATGGGCCATAGAAATGCAGATGTGTTGCATGCACTTCCAGACCTAGTTAAACATTTTAAAATGAACTCATGTGCAACTAAAGATGAGAGATGTGTTTGCTGTGTAAAAGGAAAGGGAACTAGGCCCTCCTTTCATCAGAGCAAGGAGGAAGCCACACAGCACCCCCTACAGCTCATTCATAGTGATATCTGTGGTCCTATGAAGACAAAAACAATTGCAGGAAACCAGTATGCATTGACTTTCATAGATGATTTTTCCAAGTTCACGTTCACTTACTTGATTAAAGAGAAAAGTCAGGTGCTGGAGAAATTTAAGGAATATGTTGCAAGAGCCAGCAATAAGTTTGGAAGATCACCTCAGATCCTAAGGTCAGATAATGGAGGTGAATATGTTTCAAAACAGATGAAAGAATTTTTGAAGCAAAAAGGAATTGAACACCAGACAACCATCCCGCATACACCAGAACAAAATGGAGTAGCAGAAAGAAAAAATCGCTCTCTCATAGAGATGGCGAGATGTATGCTTTTGGATGCGAATCTGCCAAACAAATACTGGGGGGAAGCAGTAATGACTGCCACATACCTGCAGAACAGGCTCCCAACCAAAGGTGCAAAAGCAACACCTTATGAACTATGGCATGGGAACAAGCCCAGTGTGGGGCACATTAGAGTGTTTGGCTCTAAAGCCTATGCTTATATCCCAAAGGCCAAAAGGACCAAACTTAACACCAGATGTGAAGAAGGGATACTTGTTGGCTATGCACAAGGATGCAAGGGATACAGAGTAATGGACACTGACACTGGAAATGTGAAGATAAGCAGTGTGGTCTATTTTGATGAAAATGAAAAGGGAAGCACTGATCAAATGCCAGACCTAATGAGGCCAAGTTCATCAAGACAGAAAAAGACTGCAGAACTGCAGATAAAAGAGGAAGCTGAAGTTTCATTTGATTTGACCATGTTCAATCAACCTGAACCAGAAGGGGGCACTGACACCAACACTGATGCTGATGCTGAAACTGAAGCAGAACCAGAACTGGAACCAGAAGATAACACTGATGCTGATACTGAAACTGAAGCCGAAGCAGAACCAGAACCAGAAGTGAGACGTTCTGAAAGACACAACAAAGGAGTGCCAGCAGCGAGATTCTCCTATGCGGCAAAAGTGGAGGAACCACAGGAGCCCTCAACATGGCAAGACATTCAAAAAATGCAAACCAGTGAGGCGCGCAAATGGAGAGATGCTGCCAAGGAAGAAATTGAGTCTCTTAATGAAAATAAAACATGGACACTCACAAAGCTACCTGAAAACAAAAAGGCCATTGGATGCAAATGGGTCTTCAAGACCAAGCATAATGCAGAAGGGGAAATCACGCGCCACAAAGCGAGATTAGTGGCCAAGGGATATTCCCAAAAATACGGCGAAGACTACGACGAAACCTTTGCTCCAGTAGTAAGGCACACCACAATAAGAACACTCCTCAGCATAGCAGCTGCAAGAAAAATGGAAGTGCAGCACTTAGACGTGAAGACTGCATTCCTACATGGTGATATCAAAGAGGATATCTACATGCAGCAGCCGCCGGGATTTAAAGAACCTGGGAAGGAGGAACTTGTGTGCAAACTTCAAAAGAGTATCTATGGTTTAAAGCAAGCAGCGAAAGCCTGGAACGAAAAATTGAATCAATTGCTCCTTAAGGAGGGGTTCATACAGGGAGAAGCTGACCCCTGCCTATACTCAAGGTTCAGAAATAAAAGGAGGACATACATTCTAACTTATGTGGATGATCTGATTGTATGCCATGAAAACAAACGAGATTGTGATGAAATCGTCAGGAATCTGAACAAAGAAATAGAGGTGAAAGACTTGGGAGGTATCACTTACTATCTTGGAATACAAATAGAACGAGAAAAAGATGGAAGTTTCCTTCTCAATCAAAAACAAAAGATAAAGGACATTTTAGAATGCCTAGGCATGACAGAGGCTAATGAAGTGGGGACACCTATGGAAACAAATTTCCTAAGCCAGGAAGGCAACGACGAGCCCCTACCACAGGACAACCAGTACAGAACTGCAATTGGCAAAATGTTGTATGTAGCCACCGTCACAAGGCCAGACATTGCCGCTGCTGTAGGAATACTAAGCAGAAAAGTAAGTGCACCAACCCAAAGGGACTGGATAGCAGTCAAGAGAATAGCACGGTACCTGAAGGGCACAATGCATTTAAACTTAAAACTACCAGCAAGCGAGAACCCCAGATTGATGGGATATATGGATGCGGACTGGGCCGGAGACAAGACTGACTGCAAATCTGTGAGTGGAAATGTATTTCTGTATGGAGGCGGAGCAATCAGTTGGACTAGCCAGAAGCAGTCATTAATTGCCCTTTCATCCACAGAAGCAGAATTTATTTCAGCCACTCAAGCATGTCAAGAGGTAGTATGGCTACACAGACTACTAAAGGACTTTGGAATAGACGAACCAAAGCCAACTGAGATGTATGAGGACAATCAAAGCTGCATTCAGCTTACGAAAATGGAAAAGATAAAGCCAAGGTCGAAGCACATCAACACCAAGCGTCACTATGTGAGAGAAGCGCAAGAAAAAGGACTTGTTGAACTGATTTATTGTCCTACAGAGGAAATGATAGCGGATGTGCTGACCAAACCGCTACCCAGAGACAATTTCCAGAGGCTACGAGAAGCATTGGGAATTGTCAGCAGTGCACATAAATGATTCGGTGCACGGGACGATGAGAAGGGGTGTTGGAAATACATTCCTTTGGTTGCATCCCCCCTAAGCACCTCATCCTGTTTGTTTGCTAGAAACACCAGGAGTAGACAGACAGATCAGGGAACCCTTCCCCCATCCTATCTGTCCTACTCCTGTCAGGACCTGATTGGTCAATCTCCTCCCCCAGGAGATTTCTCATCTCTTTGTGTCTCAGAGAGCTTCCTTCCTCCCTCTTGAACACACCTAGTCTTAGGACTTAGCATAGATGTAGGCCTTTCCTATCCTACATGTATTTCCTAATAAAGCTACTTAAGCTTAAGTATGCTTGCTACCTGCTTATTGATGATTAGCTACTCACACTCGTCTGTAAACTCTGCATTGGGCAAATGGATGCAATGATCTCACAGTCCTTGCATTTCCAAGACTCTATACCCCTGTACTCCAGCTCATACGCCCACTGACAGGGTTGTGCCCCTGCCCCATACCCTACTATGTCCCCCTCTCAGTGCTACCAGTGCATGACCCCCTCCCCAGAACCTAGACTCATGAATGCACACTGTGGTTGTAGCTGGGGAAGAGGACAGGAACCATGCCCCCCCCCCAACACATTGGGAGCCAGAAAGGCTGGAGAGGCCGATCGGGATTCCCATGGACAGAGGGACATGGCCACCAGTTCCCTCTTCCCTGATCCAGGTGGGGAGGGACCTGTGGTGCCTCTCTGTCTCAGGACCTGGGGAGAGGGCCATGGTAGCCATCATCGCACCTGGTAGGGGATGGCTGGGAAGGTAGGGTTCCTGGCAAAAACCCCTTAGTAGACTGAAACTATCATGTTTACTGTTCTAACAGTTTCAGTTACAAGGTGCATCAGTACTAGTTACACTTTCCCACCATTGTTCCATAATCAAGTATTTCTTGTTTAATCATGTGACGGGGGCCGAATCCAAAGAAAGGCTCCCAGCATGGATGGGCAGGGGAGTCTGTCAGGGGGAATCATTCCCTAAAAGTACACAGGGGTTTTTTGTGGAATGGAATGTTTGTGTTTTATCCTAACAGCAGTTCTGTAGAGTCTAACATTTCTCAATGTATTCCACTTGCAAGGAGGCAAGGCAACCCCGACCCCGGCCCCCATATGATGGTGTGTAAACAGTTCCTATATGCTCAGAGCCATGCCCAATGCAGCTGGATGAGCATGCCCCAGCACAGCGGCAGCAGCCAAGGAGATGTTGGGCAGTGGGGACCAGCAGTTGGGTACATTATAATGTACTCCTGAGGTGACACAACCCAACCCTCCCATTTAGTGCAGCACCATGATTGTCTGGTGGGTGTCCTCAGTGTTAGGAAATCCTTGCATAATCAGTATCTGCACATCTTCTCCATTGGGGATTTGATTCCCCACTCCCCAAGTACCTGCATAGCTGCTGTATACCGGATGGGGAACCTTTCCCATCCCAGGGACCACTTTGAAAGGTAGTACAAGGTTCCATTGCTACATGGTAGTTGTGGTTAGGGGTGCTTAAGGGGTGCACTCGAGGAAAGGACAACCCACTTCATGGATTTGTACCATCCCATGTATTTGACCCCTATACTTGTGTTCATGCCCCATCAGACCTTCCCTTTTCAGTCCCTCTTGTTTAAGGAAGAGAAGGGAGGACAGAAATGGCTGAAACCTTTGACCAAACCAAGTATTATGCATCATCCAGTTTTAAACTGTGCACCCTTTTTTCTCTCTATCTCCCCAGCAGAGGACAGATGCATGAGGATGCTGATACTGATGGCAAAGATGCTATCGCAATGTGTAATGCTGCTGGGGTCCTCATGTCAGGACCTTCAAAATATTGGTAAACCTGCCATCTATTTATTTTTATTTTATTTGAATTTATATGCTGCCCTTCTCATAGAAGCATGGGTTGCTCACAATTAAAAAAACAAGAAAAACGTCCACCCTCTCCTCAAAGCTCACAACCTCCCCCACAACCTGACCCAAAAACACAACCAACCCCTGTCCCCATCTGCCAAATGCTTTTTAAAATAAAAATGTTTTACACCGCCTCCAGAAGATACTTAGGCTCGGGCTCAAGTGAACCCCCTGTGGAAGGGAGTTCCACAAAACAGGGACAGCAACCGAGAACACCCTCCTGTGCACCCCTGTCCCATGAACAAGGGTAACCAATGGAACCTGCAAGAGGGTGCTCCTGGCCAATCGTAGGGGCTGCAGTGGGACATGGTAGGACAGGCGGTCTTTCAGATATATGGGACCCAGACCATTTAGGGCTTCAAAGGTCAAAACCAGCAATTTGAATTGTGCCTGGAAAGCTATAGGCACTCAGTGCAGACTTTGGAGCACCGATATAATGTGCTCCTGGTGACTCATCCCCAAAAGGAGTCGAGTCGCAGCACTCTGCACCAGCTGCAGCTTCCGAACAGTCATCGGGGCAGCCCCACGTAGAGTGCATTGCAGTAATCTAGCCTCGTGGTGATGAAAGCATGGATAGCAGTCATCAGATCCTAATCAGAAAGAAAAGGCCAAAGCCTTCTCACCAGATGGAGGTTGTGAAAAGCACTCCTAGCCACCGCTGCCACCTGGTATTTCAGAAGCAGCAAGGGATTCAAATGCACTCCCAATTTTTGTAAACATATGCAAATGTATGCAAATTAGGAGTGGTGAGCAGTGTACCTCCCTTTCTCTGTCAAATGTTGGAGGGTATGTATCTCCCATAATAATCATCTTTATTTTTATATAGCACCCTCCCCTGCCATGGTACTTGGAGCATTTTACATATAACTAATAAACACAACTTTTTAATCCTCACAACCATGTGAAGTAGGTTAGGATGAGAGAATATTGTGACTTTCCAAGGTCAGCTTGTGAGTTTCTGGCTAAGGTGTGTCTTGAACCGAGGTCCCTCCCTACCTTCCATTTCAAGTTCTGTGCACTTAGCCATTACATCGCACTAGCTGATAATGCAGGCTCCTCCTCATGGTGGCTCAGTCACAGCAAACATTGTGAGAAATGCAACAAGATCCACAGAGGAAATTGGGTGAGACTGTGGTTCCCATAATACATGTTTTACCTGAGACAGCATTATGTATCCAGGGTGCCACAAGCACAGCCCTCAATCCAGCTGCAAACAACCGGGAACACTGCAAGCAGAGTGGGCCGTCCAAACCTGGAGCAGAGCCTCAGTCAGTCTACTTGGTGGACAGGGCGCTGCAGCTCTGCTTCAGGCCAGGAGTTGCTGCGGCAATGCCATAGAGCTGCGGACGTCAGCCTAGAGCAGCGCCCAGTCCACCTGCATCTCTATGGTGTGGGGGGAGGGGGGCGCTGCATGGGAGACTGAGGACTGCGGCAGCTCCAGGTCCGTTTAAACCCAGCGTTGTTGGAGCTGTACGTGAGGGATGCGGGGTTGGCCACCCCTGGAGCAAGTTTAGGGGTGGTCTGTCTAAAGACACACAAAGTATAGTGCACCTGAATTATACTACTATAGTATACTGATATTTTATGTTGCTTGTTTGTTGGAACATATGTACGTATGATCTCATACAGGCCACCCACCCAGTTCAAGCCAGAACATGACTGAAGTATTCTTTGTTTTGGAAAAAATTGTTTATACATTTATATATGCCATCTTGATTTGATTGGTGATTTTTAAAAGAACAGTAATTTGAGGAGAGAGAAAAACTAACATGACTGTTGAAGCTGAATACATACTGCTATAACGTTGTGCAGGAATTGAATCAGGAGATGACTGCAACAGTAATATCTTGGTTACATAATATTCTGAGTCATAAGAAATGTCAAACTAACCAGGACATCAGAGCTTTTATAAAAAGTAATATTAATGAAATATTTGAAAGCATGATGATCCTAAGTGCTGAAGGGCTAAATGCTCAGCAGATATAAGCCACTTTTATTGCAACCTATTCACTCATTCCCAATCCCAAAGCCTTTGTCAAAGGCCTTTGAGAAATCTATGAAGGCCATAACCAACCAACTGCCTCTGACAGAAGTATACTTATCTATCAAATGTGCCAGTGTAAAACAATTACTAAGGGCCAACCGGTCACAGCGGAACCCCACCTGTTCTTCAGCCAACATATTGTTTTCATCCACCCACAACTGTAACTCCAGCAAAAAACGGGCATATATCTTGCCAGCTAGGGGTAGGAGGCTAATTGGTCTATAAGAAACAGGGTCTCATTTACATCCTCTTTTATAGAGCGGAACTATAATGGCAGAACTCCAGGACTCTGGGAGTTGTCTATGCTGATTAAAAGATGTAAAGAGATTTGCCAGTATGGGGGCCCACCATGAAATAAAACTTTTATAAATTTCAGGTGGCATATAGTCAATAGCTGGTGCCTTCCCTAATTTTAGGGTCAAAATATAACTTGTAACCTGCTCCTCTGTAACAACAGCCAGATGGATATCTGTTCTATCTCCTCTAGAAGAAACCGGGGCTACAAGGCAATCCGTATTCAAAAATATATTAACAAAGCCACCAAAGGTATTCTCAAAATGGGTAATCCATTTCTCCTCCCTCACGGGTGGGGGGGTGGTGTCTGATATTTCTGTTCCCATTTAATGAAAAGGCTATTAGAATAGTTTCCAAAACTTAGAGGAGTCCTTAAGGATTGCAGCAACCGGAGGTCAGTCCAGACTGCCGTAGCTCTCTTTTTCTTATCAGTGAGTAACTTCTTATATGCCCTTTTAGATTTAATGCAGGAGTCCCAAGCTAAAGAGATTCTTTGCTTATACCATGTTCTAAGGCATCGCAGGTGCCGTTTTAAAAATTTATTTATTTTTATTTATTTTTAAATTTATATCCCGCCCCTCCTGCCCACAGGGCAGCCCGGGGCGGCGAACAGCATTTCATTTAAAACAATAATAAAATTTTAAAACAATTTAAAATACACTACATGGGGAAAACCCCCATCCCTATCCCCACCCCACCTCACAGCACTCTTGATCAAACCAACCATTGTGCTTAAGGGTGTTAATAGACTTTTTTCCCCTTGGGGGCAGGTTTGGTTAGTTTCCTCCATAACGGCAACCAATTTTCCATAAACCACCTCAGGGGGACCAGAAAAAGCATCTGAAATTATTTCCTCCCTAATGGCAATAATATCAGGTAAATACAGCAGATCTGAGGTTTTCACAAAGGCCTCTGTTGTTCACTTGACTCGAAGCTTCCTTGACTGGCTAACTTCAGTAAATGGCAGTACATTTTCATGTTCTTGAAAGGTGGTTTGTTTAACAATATTCACACACATTGGATGGTGAAAACCTTCACACCTAATTTTAATTTTGAAGTTGGCAAAAGAACTGAAGGAAAAAAATGAAGTAAAAACTGAAGTAATGAGAGAGTCTATTACATTGGCTACTGTAGAGGAATCATAAGTAATTTCCCCAAACAGATCCTCACCAGTTTGCCCATTAAAGATAATTAGATTATGATGGGCAAGAGTCTCCAATAAAAACTCTCCAGAGTCATTTGGCAAGGGGATATCTGTTACATTCAAGAAATTTTCATCTATTTGTTCCATGTTTACAGCCCCAGTTCTAGCACTGAAGTCACCCACTAGTATAACAATAGCTTCAGGGTGGGAGTTCTCAACTTGTTCTAGTAATTTATCCAATTGAGACAAAATATCTTTATCATAAAACGGGGAGGTTGGTGGGGGAACATATACATTGATAATTAAATATGAATTGTTCAGACCCTCTGACCACTCTACCACCAAAACATTTTTCAGACTAGTTGGTACTATTTTACATGCACCTGGTAGATTAGGTGATATTAGAGTAGCCACTCCTCCAGCAAAATGGCCCTTCTTCTTTTCTCTGATTCCTGGGTTACAGAATACTTGATATCCAACTGCATCCAGCAACCTACGCTCATCTGTTGCTAACCACGTTTCTTGAAAGCAGAGGATATGATAAGAGTGCAGAAAATCATGCCAGTCTTTATCAGGCACCTTAGTCTTAAACTCTTTGATGCTCCAGGACAATAAAGAAGTTAGAAATATGTCTCCTAGCCCCAGTCATCCTTGTAGTTTGATATTTCCTCTGAGGTTTTCATCTACAGCCTCTCCCTGACTAGGGACCCAGGAGCTGCTGTCTGGAAGCTCTACTGCATCATACAGGCTTGATGTAAATGCACCCCAGACATCTGGGGGGGCCTGTCTCATCCCTAGTTTGCCATGCTGAATTCTGTCACTCCACTGAGAATTGTTCCTCTTTTGAGGATATTGGTGATGTAACAAAGTTCCTACCATCTGCAGACAACAGCTGACTCTGTTCCTCCCTCAAAACAGATCGGGACTCGAAACTTCCTAACCCCATGTCTTTGATACATAGTATGGCCCTAGCCAGGGAATTTTCCACTCTCCAAAGGAATATCCCTGAAGCTTTGAAGGCTCTACGGGACCTCCACACTAAATAGCACACTCTTCTGTGCAAAAATTGCACTTCCCAGCAAAGGAAATTACTCCTAGCACATAAAGGACGTAATACACTTAAGTCATCTGTCTTCAAATCCAAATTCAGATAGAATTTAATTAAACTCTTAAAATTGGCCAACCTACACTCAGACTCACAGGGAAAGCATCTATATTTCCTTTTCTTGATAATATTAAAAGTAAGAGCAGAGGCCCATTGCTCCCTGGTGTCCTGTGGCCATACTTTCAAAGGAGAATTTCCCCCAACACCACCTCTTAATTTGGGCTCTAAATTTGCATCTAAGGAGGAGGTGGATGTTGTAACTCAGAATCTTCAAGGGATTGTCCTGAAACACGCTGGCGATCCACAGACTGAGATACAGCACCTTGATTAGAAGTAATTCTTCTGGGGGGGAGGGGAACTATATGTCCGCTGGGAGTACAACTAAGTCCTCCGCTGTTTGCGTGGTTTTGGTGGTCATTATAGAAGAAGTTTGGGTAAATCTATCAGCCATTCAGTTATGGCCGGATCTCGAAGAGTATTAGAGAACTCTAGCCAAAGTCCTCCTACCAAGACTTTCATTTGCAAGACAAGATCAGTAACTCCGTCTAATTTTTTGTCCATTTCTCTAAATCTAATATCAAGGACTGAGTCATTACATATCTTATATGATCTATCTTATGTGCTAGGGATTTGATAGACCGTTCTTCTAAATGAGTCAAATACAGTGGAAGATCAAAATTACCTGGATCAGACTGTTGCTGGGTATCCCGACGTACGGGAGAGTCTGGCAAACCCCATCCATATGCCCCCTCTGCAGATGGATTAGGAAAAAACTGGGTAAGTTTAGTCTGTGTTGAAGATATACTTTTCTTGGAGAATATTAAGGTAGCTTTAAAGGGCTTAGGTTTATGGCCCACCAGGGGCATTACAGATGGCAGAACCAATCTGGAATGTAATACCATTATGCGACAGCACCACTGTATGCCATGACTTGTCCTTTGAGTCTCTGAAGCTGGGAATACCTTCACTGGCATCTAGGCAGGGGGCATCTTCCGCTCCAAGGGTCACTGTACCCAGAGGCATGACCGTTCCAACCAGCAGCAGTATTCCATCACTACCAAGTCTCTGTTGCAATATGGAGCTACAGGGTCCACCATCAAAAGAGCAGTTCTAGACAGAAATAGGACTCCTTCCAAAATTCAGTAAGGGGAACAGCCAAAGCTGGAACTGCCTGCAAACAGCCCCAACAACGGCAGACACCCTTTGGGTGTCACCCTTTGGCTGGTTCCCAAAGGGTGCCAGCCCCTGAAGAAATACCTGTGGGGGGGAGGAGGGTCAATGAATGATTGGCAGGGCAAGGGCAGCTGTCCCTTCAGTCTCCATTCCACTCTAGTCCTCCCCCAGCTGGGCAACACTAAATAAATAAATAAACCACACCAGTGAGCCATTCCCTGGAATGAATCTGACACTCAGGTTAAAGCGCAGAAAATCCTGGATGAAAACTACAGGAACAAATTGGGGACTGCTGCACCTGGCCATGCCTGAGCCTGCAATCTCTCCCCAACCAGGACAAATTCTCCCATGTTGGAACATGTGGCATGTGCTCCAAAGGGTGTGGGAGGGGAGGAGAGGAAATGGTGAGAGACAGTGGAAGCCAGGTGTGGTGATAGCACAAATTCTAGTGCAAGTGGAGGGGCAATGACACTTTACAAAATACAAGAGTATGACTGTCAAAAATTGGGTTTTGATCTAGGATCATCTTTAGATTTTAAACCAAGATTTTCTGAGTGAACTGCTGTCACTGTGTGGTGCTGTTTAATTCAAGCTTTTTAGGCAAACCTAGTTCTGTCAGGCTTAGTCTCTAAAAATAAGGTTTCATGGCTTCACCCTTATCCAGCTGTCAGATAACTGCCTAGGCTGTGCTGAAATGGAGTGCAAGGGAGTTCTTTTTAAACTGGAGCTGCCTGCTTCCAGACTAGAAATGCAAATCTTTGGTGTGTGGACAGATATTTTGACTCCAAAGAATAAACATTAGAAGCAGAGACATTAGAGAGAAGTGTGAAACTCACATGGACAGGGTTAAAATCCAGCAATAATGCCACCTGACAGTTCTGTTTGCAATAGGATGACTAAAGATATGCATATACAGAGGAATTTTTTCTACCAGATGTTTAGTAATGCTATAGTAGCATTCCGTGAATGTATCTTGGAGTAATTGATCTGATCTGAGTTAAAGTTCAGCAGTTCATACACTCAGAAAATAGAGGTTTTAAACGTTGTTATGATTCTAGGGGTATATTTTTTTATTTTTTTATTTTTATTTTACAAATTTCTACCCCGCCCCTCCTGCAACGCAGTTCGGGGCGGCTTCCAATATTAAAACCATAAAATACAATAAAATCAGTACAAAACAATCAAAAAATACTTAAAATATTAAATATTAAATATAAATATAACTTAGCAGGGCTAGACCAAAAACCAAACACAAATGGGTCGGGGACTAAACACCCCCCTCCCCACCCTCCCTCCCAAAGGCCTGGGCAAACAGCCAGGTCTTACAGTTCCGCCGAAATGTTAAAAGGCTTGGGGCCAGGCGAGCTTCCTCCGGAAGGGAGTTCCACAGCCGCGGTCCCACCACCGAGAATGCCCTCTCCATCGTGGCCCCCC
>QEPC01006248.1:2611186-2638712 GCA_003113815.1 Sphenodon punctatus
GCTGTCCCTGGGGCTTTATGCCCCCAGCTACTTCCGGGTGGGGGGGAGGGGACAGGTCAGCCCACGTGGCTGGCCTCTGTGTTCCCCCCCCTAACCCCCAACCTTACTGTCAGTTGTTTTTCTTCCTGCAGGTCCAGTGGGCAGCAGGAGCAGTGGTGGTGGTGTCACCAGCGGCGGAGCAGCAGGACAGCGCCCCACCCCCACCGGCAGCAAGCTCCCAGAGCCCCCCCGGCAGCGGCAACAGGGCAGGTAAGGTGGCAATCCCTGCAAGCTTCTGCAGCGTAGCCGCTGTCCCTGGGGCTTTATGCCCCCAGCTACTTCCAGGTGGGGAGGGAGGGGACAGGTCAGCCCACGTGGCTGGCCTCTGCGTTCCCCCCCTAACCCCAAATCTTACTGTCAGTTGTTTTTCTTCCCGCAGGTCCAGCGGGCAGCAGGAGCAGTGGCAGCAGTGTCACCAGCAGCAGAGCAGCAGAGCAGCGGGGCACCGCCCCCCCCCCACCGGCAGTGAGCTCCCAGAGCCCCCCTGGCAGCGGCAACAGGGCAGGTAAGGTGGCAATCCCCGCAAGCTTCTGCAGCGCAGCTGCTGTCCCTGGGGCTTTATGCCCCCAGCTACTTCCGGGTGGGGGGGAGGGGACAGGTCAGCCCACGTGGCTGGCCTCTGTGTTCCCCTCCCTAACCCCCAACCTTACTGTCAGTTGTTTTTCTTCCCGCAGGTCCAGCGGGCAGCAGGAGCAGCGGCGGCGGTGTCACCAGCGGCGGAGCAGCAGAGCAGCGGGGTACCGCCCCCCCCACCGGCAGCGAGCTCCCAGAGCCCCCCCGGCAGTGGCAACAGGGCAGGTAAGGTCGCAATCCCCGCAAGCTATATACAGAATATAAATGATAATCTTAGGTTTCATAGTCTTTGGGCGCAATCCAGACCCCCTGTGCACATGGTGTATGTGCGTACACATGTGTGCATATGCATGTATGAGTGTAAACACATGCATGAATTCCATGTGGTCTTCACAGGTGGCAAGCGGGTTGCATATGCAAATATGCATGCGTTACACATGCTCCGTGCATGCATCTGTGGGGCTTAGGGTCAGCCTGCTAGTCCATATGAGGGGGGTTATGCTTTTGAATTAAATAAAATATTTTTTCTAACCAGCTGACCAAATTTTACAAAATTTGTTTAAGTTTCTTTATATGGCTTGGTTATCTTATTTACACAGGGTATTTTGCACATGCATATTTTACTGCTAGCTATAATAAATAACTTGTGGACCACCACAATGCAAAGAGGGTGTTTCAGGTACTGTGCTTGGATTTGGGAGGTATGGATTCAGTTCTGGGCTCTTCAAGACTTTTCTATGACCCTGCAAAAGTCCCTTTGGGTTTGTTCTCATGACCAAGAGTAGCTAACCTGGAGAAGTTACTTTGGAGTAACGAACTTCTTCTGCTTCTATTCCCATGAGCAAGGAGAACCAGTAATCAAGTAGTTTTTCCCTTCTCATAATTCCAGTTTAGGGAGTTAGAGGGAATTGCCAGAAGCGGGAGGTGGAATAACAAGCAGTCAGTGACGCAGAGACCTTGTGAGGCAAAGACATAAGAAGGAAGTGCTGAGATTTTCTGGGACATGAGGAATGGGTACAGTTCAGATGAACCAGCGCCCTGTATCAGGAATCTTTCACTCTTCCCTTTTTATCTTCACTTTAACCCCCTGCTCATGGAAACACAGGGGAGATTAAAAGGAGGAACAGCATTTACATCCTGATTTGAAAATTTACTGTTACTATCCATCTCAATCCCCTATTTGTAAAATGGTGTGAAAATATTTTTTCCTTTTGCTTTTTGACTGTATTGTCTGTTTAGACTGAACATTTTGGACAAGGAGCTGTGTTTTTGTGAATATTCATCTTTCTCCCAGTAAGAGGAAGATAATTAACCAGCTCCTTGAAGGGGACAGAAGTCTGCTATTATGTGCCAATGACAGGCTGTTTAGGGAGAAGCAGAAAGATGGGCCTAGTTAAAGGAGGAACAGGAGCATTGGAAGGGGCTGTTGTGTTAAAAAAAGAATCTCATTTACATTCCAGTTCTTGTTTGAGCAGAGGTTTGCTTTTGGGGACCATTTTGATGATGATGATGATGATGATGACTGATTATATAATCAATGTGTGTGGTGCTGAACGGTTCTGATTAGAGGTGGGTCCTTGCCCCAAGGAGTTTAAAATCTAGAATGGAAAGGGATACATTCATGGGGTTGAGAAGTTGCAGTTGCATGTGCTTAGTTTACTTACAAGGGACAAAGGAGATTCTGAAGGACCAGACAGAATAAGAAGATTCAAAAATGGAGGTTGCAGTCCGAGAAGACCTGAAGAAAGAGGAAGTTTTTCAGGTGGAATTTGAAGACTACGAGGGAGGGAGCAGAGCACGTGTGTTCAGGGAGAAAACCCTAAGCAAAGGGAGCAGCATGGGAGAAAGGGTGAAGATGATTTAGGGATCAGGAGATTCTGGGGCAGGTGTGGGTGGTGGCAGTGGACAAGCAAAGATTCCAGGTGTGAACATGGAGGAGAATAAGGACTGAAAGATAGGGAGGAGCAAGGTCATGAAGAGCCTTGAAGGCAAATGAGATTGTGTTAGATGTAAAAGGGGAGACTGGGGCAGTGTAGGAAAGGGAGAGGGGCTGCAGTGAATATGATCTTAGTGTGAGGTGAAAACCTGGCCAGGAAGGAAAGGCTGTTTAGACTGATGTCAGAAGGCATGAGCAGCTTTCCACAGCTACCTGTGAGCTTCTCTGCACTGCTGGGAATAGGAGGGGGTCTCTCCTGGGGAGTCTGGAGGCTCACTTGCTGTGCTAACGTGTAGTCCTGGGGTTAGCTACCATAGGAAGACAGGAATCATTTGTGGAACCGCGGCCCCCAGCTTGGGCCCAGGACAAATGTCCCGCCTGTCTGTATGGTAACACAGCCCACAGCAGGGGTGTAATTTTGTCTGGACTAGTCCATGCAGATGACATTGTCTTCGCAAATATGAGGTGATTCCTCTCTACCCCCATCTTGCAAATAGTTTATTTTTTGACTGGCTGATGTATCATGAACTCCATAGACCTGTGCTACTGGGGCATCTTGTCTAGCATCCATTATAGTACAGGTCAAGTTAATCACTTGTGTTTCATATTTAGGAGTAGCAATGATTATTTCATTATATTTTTAGTGACATTTATTCTTGCCCTTCCCAGCACAGGTTAAATTAAAGGGGCATGGAAGTAGAGGGAATGCACTGCCTTCCTTTTGCTACAAGCTGTTCTTAACTCCATGTGTTGGAGGGTCTGATGGCAAGTGCATTGCACACAGATGCTTATAAAGAGTCATATACTGTGTGTGAGTGTGCTGTGTGTGTTTGTTGCCAGCGTCAGAGATGCTCTAGGCCTTCTGGGGAAACCCGGAAGTTCCCCGGAAGGCCTAGAGCGTCTCTGACACCGGCAGCCACAGCCGGCGCTGAGGCCGTCGGACCGCCCGCCGCCGCCGCACCCGGAGCTCCGCTGAAATACAAAGGTACAGTCAACTTGTAGTAGGGGTGATCCCTGGGGGGTTGGGGGGGGTGTTAAACACCCCCCCCAGGGATCGGGTCTATACTTACCAGTGGCTGCGGGGACGCCGCGGCTGCTGGTGCTGGGGGGGGCTCTTTTTTAAAAAAAAATCCAGCCTGGGCAGGGTGGGTGGGGGGTGTCCCCCCTTCCACCCGCGCAGCCTGGACTTGGGGAGTGGTTTTTTTTAAACTTTTTTGGTGGGACTTTTTACATTGCAGCCATTCATTTAAATGGCTGCAATGTAAAAAAATCCAGTACCGGGAATCCGGTAACGGGACCGGATTTCGGATAATGCCGGTACGCCCAGTACCAGCATTATCGGATACCGGATTTACCGGCACGCCCACCCCTACTATCGAGCACTGAATTCAGTCACTCCTCCTTTTGTTCCTGTGGTAGCTAAGTACAATGAGATTATGGCAGCAGTATCTGCGGGATCCCGCTGGTACTGTCATAGACCTTGCGAATGCCTTTTTCATCATTCCTTTGGACCTTGCCTGCTGGTACAAATTTGCCATTACCTACAAAAATCAGCAATACACTTTCACTAGAACGCCCCAAGGTTTTCATTCCTCCCCCAGCATTTGCCATTCTGTAGTATCAAAAATGTGGGAACAATTGAGACCAGAGTCAAGGAATTCAGTTATTTCTTATGTAGATGTCATTTTGATGCACTCTCCAGAGGAAGAAATAACTAAGGAAATCACAAGGGATGCATTGTCCATTGTCCAGCATACTGGGTTCAAGGTGAACAGGGAAAAGGTGTAATTGGTTCAGAAGCAAGTGAAATATCTGGGTATTAGCTTAGGAGAAGAGGGAAGGTCCCCAGATGCACAGAGGGTAGAAGTGATTTTGAAGATTCATGCACCCACTGATTTACAGTCCCTCCGGACAATCTTAGGCACAATGAATTTCTCCAGGGATTTTAATTTTATAGAGTTCTTTGCCGAGAAGGCAAGACCCCTATACAAGTGCCTGAGGAAAGGACGAGTGAGGAAGTGGGGCCTGAACAACAGGAAGCTCTAGCTCCCTTGAAACACGATTTAGAGCAAGATTCTGCATTAGCGATCCAGATCCTAAGCTACCTTTCCATATCCAATTATCAGTATCTGAAAAATGCATAGGGGCGACCTTGTCCCAAAACCAGATGGGGAGGCAGCAGGTAATTGCCTATGCTTCCAGGATCCTCAGTGAGGTAGAGCAACAGTTCATCCCCTGTGAAAAGGCATGCTTGGCCCTAGTTTGGAGCCTGGAGCACTGGGAATTTATCATAGGAGGATCCAGGGTTGTAGTAAAGATCCCCCATTCCCCCCTGAAGTACATTATATCAGGCAAGATTCAGGATGACCAGGTTAGCAACCCCCGGATAGCACAATGGACTTTGGCCCTGGTAAACAGAGGAGTGGGGTTCCATAAAGAGCAGAAAGACACCCCTGCTCCTTACGGCTTGCTAATAGAAGGGGAAGAGCATGTGTGCCTGATCCCCAACTTGAAGCAGACAGATTGGCAAGTGAAATGGGGAAAGAGTCAGGAAGAGGCAGTCAAGCAAGGTTTCACTGTATGGTACACAGATAGGTCCTCCTTTTATGAACGGGGGGAGCCCCAAACTGGATGGGCGGCTGTCCGAGTTTTAGATGGGCGGGCATTACAGGGATCAGTGTGCTCCCACTCTTCCGAAGCCACCGAGGTGCAGGCAGTATTAGCAGTTTTAGACTTTGAACCCCTGGATATCTCCCTTGCCATTTACACTGATTCTGATTGAACTGCTCACGCAGCGACAGTCTGCCTCCCAATTTGGCTATAAAGAAACATGACTGCCTCAGATGGGAGACCAGTAGCTCATGCAGACAAATGGGGAAAAATTGAAGAACTAATCCAAGACAGAACTGGAGTGACGTGGGTAGCGCATGTAGCTGGGCATTCTAAAAAGCAGACGGAGGCAGCTTTTTGGAACAGCCAAGCAAATGGGTTAGCAAAAGAAGCAGCAGCCAAAAGTCAGCCTGATGACGCTACCGAGGATCCTTCCCCGGAGCACCCTCTAGCCCCCGTCACTACTAGAGCTCACTCCCCAGGAGCAGGGGCTACCATATTAGACTTGGGTACATTACAGCAGGGAGACAGGGAAAAAGAGGACTTGGCAGCAAAGGGAAAAGACCTCACTGGGAGATTCACAATTATCAGAGACCAAGAGGTTTGGTGGGCTATTGATCCCAGGGGGAATAGACATTGGATAGTCCTCGGTAAGCTATGGGGCGACTTGATACAGTGCTGGTTTTGACCTTTAAAGCCCTTTATGGCCTGGGCCCTGCTTACCTGCAGGACCGCCTCACTCCGCATGTGCCTGTGCGACCCCTGATATCATCCATGGGAGCCTTTTTGGAGGCTCCCCGGGCGAGATGGGTGACCTGACCACCGATGTTAGATCTTTTTCGGTAGCTGCCCCTGTGCTGTGGAACTCGCACCTGGAGGAGGCTCAGTTGGCCCCCACTCTCCTGTCATTTCGACATTTGTTTAAGACCTGGCTGTTCCACCAGGCTTTTGGTGAGGGTGGGGTGTGTGTATTTTTCTCCCTGCATATGAGATTTTTAACTTGTTTTTATTGTTTTTAATTTGTTGTTCGCCACCCTGAACTGCCCTGCGGGCAGGAGAGGCGAAATAAAAATCTTTTATAAATAAAATAAATAAAAATAAATAAATTCATGAGCAAGGGCACAGAGGTAGGCAAGACACTTTGGATCGGGTTCGAGACACCAGTTGGTGGTCCTATGTGAAGGTCGATGTAGATCAGTAGTGTAATAATTGTCTGGCATGTGCAATGGTGAATGCAGATCACCAGACAGTTAAAGCCCCGATTCAACACCAGTGCATCGAGGGCCCTTGGGCCAGGGTACAAATAGATTACATAGGACCTCTCCCCACCACCGCAAGAGGAAACAAATATTGTTTAGTCTTGGTGGATGCCTTCAGCAAATGGGTGGAAGCATTACCTTGCAAAACTAATACTGCCACGGTGACTGCTAAGATGCTCTTTAACATTGTCCTCTCAAGATGGGGGATGCCCCGTACTATAGATTCGGACATGGGAGGAAAGTAATGCAGGAGCTATGCCGGGCTTTGGGAATTAAGCAGAGATTTCACATAGCAGGGCACCCGACTAGTAGAGCGTACCAACAGGACTTTAAAGGAGGCTCTGAGAAAGCAAGTCAGTTCAACAGGCAAAGATTGGGATGAAAGGCTCCCAGTCATCCTAATGGCCTTGAGAAGGTCATAGGCTGTTCATGGTTATACTCCTTTTGAGGTGATAACAGGGATAAAAATGTGAATGCCTGAGTCCTGGTGGCTGGGAACTGAACTACCCAGTTCCTGGGAGAATAAAAGAGTGTCAGATGAGTGGATTAGGACCTTGGTAGAATAAATAGCCAAAACACATAGACAAACCGCTATCAGTCTGGATTTAGCCCTGTATAAAGTTGATAAGAGGCTGGGCTGGGTGAAGAAGTTCATTGTTTGGGAAATTGGGCAGCTGGTTATGTATCAAAAGTTTTCAGTAAAGGAACATTCTTTGACCCACAAGTGGGAGGGCCCAGGGCGAATTGTGAGCAGAGTTAGTCCTGCTGTATATCAAGTAGAAATTCCAGAGGGAAAGAGAGGACAGCCTTGGAGAAAATACTTTCACAGTTCCCAACTCGAGTGGAAGGGAAAGCCGCCAGATTTCCCTGACTGTCTGTAGCATAAGACTCAGGAAGGTGAATCGCTGGACCTTGCCAACCTGCCAGTTCACCCACAGTAATAGAGATCTCTGTAGCAGGGGTTCCTAAGGAGTCCTCCACTCTCTGCAGCAGCATGGATAGGAGAGTAGGAGCAAGAGGGCGCAGGAGGGCAAGTATTCCATCCTATGGCGCAACCCCAAAATGGCTTTTCAGTTAGTCCAGTCCTGAAGTTGGCAGCACAGGTTGGGACCCTCATTGTCCAGCACACCTTTCAATTTAGATTTTGTTATAGTGAATTTGAGGGTCCACATCAGTCTCTGGTGGGGGTGGCCAGATAGCAAGCAATGGGGGGAGGAATTAGTAATTAAATTATACAGGAACGGCTCCTCCAAATGGGAGGTGTACATGAGATAAGATCTCCATGTGATTCAGTTCAGGGGTGGTTGGGTTAGGATCCATGGGCATCCTGGATGCAGATACCCTGTGCTATATGGGAACAGTTCACCCACTACCCCCGTCCGGAGGGAGCTGTGGGAATTTGATCCATTAATAGGATATATGAGCGATGATTAAGGCCTCCCTTCTCTATCGTCGCCCCCCCCCCCCGCACAGTCACCGGAGGCAGAGAAGGCCAGTCTCCTTCTCCAGCCACCTTCGCACCAGAGCGAGCCCCCACACCCCAACCTTGTGTTTTCTCGGGAAAACCAGAATGGAAGTAGCTCTGTTGGCATCATGGATGATTGGACTCGTAAGTGCAGGAGATCCCCTGGAAGGTCCCATTATTCCAGTGAAGGTGTGGAGCTGCATCCACAGAGCCGGGAACGGAATTCCTGTGCCGGATGCCAAACTTACACACCCACCGGAATCAGACCAGAACCTTTGGATTTCCATACCTCTTCCAAGTCAGCTCTGAAGCCGGATGCACCTGGGACAGCATGGCCAATTGCACACACCGCAGCTCCAGAGAAAGAAGCAAGTTTTGCTGCTACACCATTCCAGTGGACATGAAGCCAAAGAAAAAAGATTCCAGCCTCCAAGCATGGAAATGGGACCCAAGCCCTGAAGAGATTCACCCTTTGATTGAGCATGCAGAATCTCTTCAGAAATTAACGGCCTCGATCATGGGCTCGCATGTACTCAAACTAGACCAGCCTGTGAAGATATTATTGAATCCTCAGGTGTCCCTGAAGGAAATCAAGGTTGATCTAGCCGTCATGAATATTTCACAAGTTGTTCCCAGGTGTGCCCCTTTTCTTAGAGTAGGAGGAACAGAGTTGTTCAAGTGGATTTCCATGTTGCAAAGCATGACCACCAGAACTAGGAATACACGTGGGTTAACGGATTGGTTGGGGCTGATAGAAGCAGGGGCCTCATTGATCAACGCAACTAATATCAAAGTATTAATGAACAAAGTATCCTATGCCACCAAAGATATGGGGAAATTGAGTGCTCCCCTTACCGGGTCATTTGCTCGCTTAGCAGAGGGGCAGATAGCCATCAGTAAGATTCTGCCCACATGGGAAATGATCCTGGAAAAAGATGAACTGATCCTTCTTTCAGGAATACAATCTCTGCAAAATAATGTCTCATTGGCGTTGGCTTGTGTCCAAGTTCAAAGTTTTGCCCAAAGTGTAACCATGGGGATGATTTGGCAAGCTAAAATGGGACATAGCCCCATGGAATTGGTTAATTTAATTAGAGCTAAATTAACAAAAGGAGAAAACAAACTCCAAGATTGGTGTAAACTGGTCAATGTGAGTTATGAATCCATACAGAACCATTTAAAATTGTTTGTTATAACTTCCACAGCTGCGGAAGCGCTGATGGTATATCCAGTTGTCCTGCTGGGCTGGCAAATTAGCCAGGATCAAGTTTTGTATTCCTGGAACCCGAATCAATTTGCTTTTCCCTGGGAAGTTGGGTTTACAACTGTAAATACTAGGGGGTGTGAACATAGACAAGGGTTAGGGCTTATTTGTTTTGATAAGAATTTAGAAATTCGTGATTCTTGTTTTTCCCCTTTCCCTGGTAATGATTTTTTGTGTGCTTTTAGTATTAAGAATGAGAGTGAATCAGCAATAGTTTATGTAGGAAAAGGATGTGTATGTGTTAGAACTAAGTGTGATTATGTGATTATTAATGATAAGAATATTCAACCTATGATCCCCCTGTTTAATAGATGTTTTTGTAGTGTTGTTCAGATAATTGGGTGAGATTTTAATTGGGTGAGATTTTAAATATGTAACTCCGGTCTGGACTGTCCAACACATGAGACTTTTCCCCTCCATCTACCAATCCATTTACCCAGTCTCCTTAGGAATGGGGCTATCCCTCCTCAAGGCCCTGCTCTCTCATCCCTCTTTAAAACAAGAACTACAGAAAATGCAAGCTTCTGGAGAAACCACCTCCCTTGTAATACAACATAATAATCAAGCCATTTCCAAAATTACAGTAGATATTAAGGTGACAGGCCAACATGCCTGGTACGAGACATTGCTTGGTTGGAGCTTTCAGATATGGGTGTGTTAAATTTAATGCTCCACCCGATCGTGTTGATTGTTATCTTCCAGATTGGGCTTGTGTTTTGCATGTTAGGGCTGATATGCTGGATCAAACAAAAGATGGCAAGGCTCAGTGAAGACACCGGAGACATTGAATATGTGGGGGCAGTGGCCATGAGATAGTCACGCCCCCAATGAGGGGAATTGTTAGAAACAACATTATTCCCTCCCCAAAAGACCAGGGACCCCCCCTCCCCTTGGCAGCACCCCACGAGATACAGGGCAAAGGGTTCAGGGGAACAGAAGGGGGAAAAGGGAAAAGAAAAAAATGCCCCATGCAAAACCAGTCTAGTCGGAAGGAATAAGAATGAAACAAGAGAGGCTCCTGGGTAAACAACAGAGCAGCCAAAAACAGGTGGTCTCCCTCTTTTGAGATGAGCCCCCCATGGTCGCCTGAAATTCTGGGCAAGTAATAGATTGATCGTTAGGCTGATCACTCTACACCCGTCTAAAAATAGCCTTATTCCCCTGTGTATAGAAACTTTATTTGGCTCTCTTATTCATCTTGCCATGCCCCCCCATACAAATCCTCCAAAGCTTTGTTCCCTCTGGTTCATCCTGCCATGCCCCCCATTGAAATCCTTAATAGAAACTCTCTTTTGCCCTCGGATTCATCCTGCCATGCCCACCATTGAAATCCTCCAAGGCTTTTCCCCCCCCAACACATCATGTAAAGATTTCTTTGTCAGCCTAGCCCACCTTTTGTGTACCTTTGAGGCTCCTCTCCCCGCCTTGCAAAACCCTATAACTGCCCTGGCCCCCATGAGCAAATTGCGTCATTCTTGAACGCAACACAAGCAGGTTACTCTGCAGGTTACTCAGGATCCTTGAGGTGCTTGCCTCAAGGATCTCTCCCAGACCATTACTCCCTTTTTGGTCTGTCCAAGCCTCTTCCCCCACCCCCCTTCTCTCAGAACGCCGCTGGATCTACAGGGTTACCTGTCCCTTTTCACCAGGATTAGAGAGGTAATACTGCTTATTTTTCCCCTTTTCCCCTCTATCCCTTTTGTCACATCCCCTTTCACCAAGAGTAACCAGACCGGAGGGTTTTGCTTGTGAAATACTGTGTGTATATATGTCAATTGTGTTTGTGTGGGAGGGTATAGAACTTATTTGTATATAATACCTAGTCTTGTGTCAATAAACCCCTTATTTGTATCCGAGTATCCCCTTTTTGTGTCAGGGTGTGGGAGGGAGATTCCAGCCAGCTGTCAGTGTATCATGTCCTCAGACTGATCCCAGTGGACATGTGCGGACCCTTTTTAATCAATTAGGATAATTCCCCCTAAATTGAAGAGTCGTTTGGATATTGGGGTACCGGCCCCCAATATTCAGTTGTGGGAGTCCTAACAACCCCCAGCCGGGATAGCTTCAGCGGTGGGCAGCTTCCCTGGCCAGGGGGCAGGGAGCACGACAGGGCCTGCCGGCTCCACCATCACGCTGTGGCCAGTGACCCACCCCCATGCCATGACAGGCAGGCCATGGTGACCCCCCCACGCTGGGACAAGCCAGGGTTGGCAACAGATGTTCCCATCTGGTTCGCCTGCTCTCATCCAGCTGGGCCATGGCTGGACACAAACTGTGGGCTCGCTTTGTTCCAGGTCCACATTTCCAGTCCAGCCACCACCCCCGGTAGGGTTTGCTCTGGAACCACATCTGGCAGGCCTGCAACAAACATTCAGGCTGAACCGGGCCAGCCTGAGGTCTCCCAACACCCAATGTAGCTGAATTAAGACCCATGTTCCCTGGCACAGCTGTGTCCTCTGCTACAGGAGCTTCATTCTATTTTCTTCACTTAGATCCATTCCAACTTAAGTCAATAATTAATCCACTGAACAGGATACATCGGAGACTGGAGTAGAATATGACTTCTGATTTTCTAACTTGTTGACAGAAGTCCAGCATTCTATGGATCAGGAGCAGCGAGGGTGTTAAAAGGATTCAAATGATATTCCAGATTCCTGAAACTGGCCTGCATCTCACCATACATAATCAAAAAGGAAAGAGAGACATCATGTTTGTAACACTGAGAGATGAATTGGAATTGAAGGGAATATTAATTGGCAGTCACAGCTAGAGAAATTCATTTTTAGTACTGCTTGCTATTAAAGACAAAACGGAGTGGAGGCATTTGTAATTATCCTGTTGCTTAATCACTTCCTAGTTTTGGCAAACTAAGATGCCTGCTGGCAGGATGATCTGTTAAACTGGATTTTGAAGACCGTGAGGAAATTGATGTGTACTCTTAATCATAAATATTTTGAAATTCTACATTTTATTTTAATTACCAATGATATTCTTGCTAAATGGCTGATTTCTTTGTGATTGTAAACTCTTAAACAGTACAGATTTGTATGAAATGAAGACAAGGTCATTCAGATATATTTTATTGAACAACTTCTGTAGCCCAGTATGCAAGCTTCTGGCCTACACAGGGCCTTTCCTCGGGCATGTAAAGAGTCAGAACTACAAGCTAGGCATTATTTATTCACTGAAGTTTTTTTTATCCCACCCTAGCCCCAGGTTTCTAGGAGGCTTCAATACATAAAAATACACAAATAAAACCAAGGAAAATTGCCTATCCCAAAATTCCAGTAATGTTATCCTGTCTATCAAATACATGGCCAAACAGAAATGTCTTGCATTGCTTCTGAAGGATGAGCAAGCTCAGGTTTATACCAGCTACTTGCATGTACTTGGTACTTGCATGCATAGATGGTACAAGCAAGAGGACACTTTTGCTGACCTCAGTCAGAGGCCACAATGGGGAATAAGGGAGGAGTGATCTTTCAGAAATATGAGACCCAGGTCATTTAGGGTTTTCAAATTAAAATCAGCAACTTAAATTGTCCCCAGAAAACTATTGGTAATGGGTTCAGACTCTGGAGCACTGATGTAATGTGTTCCTGGAAACCACCCTGTCAGGGTATGGAGGGGGAGGGGCCCACAGGGACCACGGAGGAGGGGATGGGGTGGCTCGGGGTGTCCAGGAGGTTGTGCTCCCCACACCCCTAGTACCTGTGGCTGCAGAGGCTTCCCCTGCTTGCAGTCTGCTTGACCAGCAAGTGCAGGATGAGAGACAGCTGCCTTTCCTAGCTTGCAGTCTGCTGGGCCAGTGATTACCTGATGAGTGGCAGCTGCAGTGCTCTGAGTGCCTGCAGCTGAAGCAAGGGCTGGGTCTGGAACAAGGTACATAAAAGTAGGGCCATTAGGATTTCTCCTCTGCTGGTGATCAGAGCTTCTTGGTTTCTTTGAACTGGCTCGTGCATTGGTATTTGGAGAAATGGTGGTTTCTTAGAATCCTTTCCCTGTTCCTGTATGAAGAGTGCTGTGTGCAGTGAGTGATTGTGTTTGAGTGGTGTGTGCTTCTGTCTTCATTACTGTTGACCTTCCTGTGTGTGGCTACCCTAATCCCTCCCCGGTCCCTTCTGGGGTTCCCAAGGCCTGGGGTCCCTACCCCCTCCTCACTTGTTTCCCCTGCTGGGTCCTGTGTGTGTAGAGGATCACTATAATCCAGGGTGTGACCTCTCTGGTAGGCCCCCCGATGAATGGTGGCTGGGTCAGGTGCCTTTTTGCATACAATTGACCACACAGTGACGCACCATACAGAGGGCTCCTTTAACGCTAATAGTGTGCGTCTGTGAGTGGGGTTTGTGTACTTGTGTCTTGTGCATCCATCCTTCTTTCCTGTTTCCCCTTGCTATCCCATATTCCTCACACACTCCTGGCAAAAGGCATATAAGAAAATACAGGCTCAGTGAAGGCAAGCACAGGTTGCGAGTGGTGTGGTGGCCACTGTTTGGAAAAAAGGGCTGATAGGAACAAAGGTAATTAGCAATTCAAAGCATTTAAATACAGTAAAAGGAGAACAGCAGGTAAAGTTTCAACAGCAGACTTCTGTTTACAGCAAATGAAATTGGTCCAATAAAAGATATCACCTGAACTACTTTGCCTCAATTTCTTACCTTTGGGATCAACACAGCAACCATACTATGGTCTGGAATATGTTATATTTCAATGTGTAGTCATCTGCATGCATACCTAACTTGCATATGCATTTCAGATGCATGATGGAAGGGAACAAGTATAGGCAATTTTCAGCCCCTGGATAATAGGGATTTAGTTCCTCTGATGCAACAATGCTCCCCAATGATGACAACCTTGGCAGGACACTGGGGGTAAGTTTCAGTGTTGTTTGCCATACCCTGGAAAATGTCCATAAGTGGTGTCAGCACTATAGTGAGCAAATGAGAAACTGGATGTTCTGCAGTAGTAGTGTAGTAGTTCTTCCCTGAGGGAATTCTCTGTAGTGCTCCCACTGAAACACCAGCCAGCATAAGATGGTGGGACTTCGTAAGCTCCTCTCAGGGGTGTAGCTATGATAAATGCAGCCGGTGCAGCTGCACCAGGACCGCGAAGTCTTGGATGGGAAGGCACATGCATGTAGTATGCATATGCTCACTGGAGTGGAGTTCCCCTGCAGGGGGCCCATTCCATCATCTGCACCAGAGCCCGTTGCTACCTAGCTATGTCCCACAGAAAAGATTCTGATCCAGGCCCTTGATGAAATCACTTGGTAGAATTGAGGTAGACTTCTAGGGCCTCCTGAAGATAATGAGTGAGAGAGCAGCCAATGTGGGATGGCCTCCCTGGACTAGGTTGAGGCTAAAGACTTGTGAGGCACCATATGAGGCTTTATGACTGGTCATCAGCAACTGAGAGCAGCAGTCTCTCCGGAACGAAGTTGTTGCTGAAGAAGGAAGAGACTGTCTGAGTTCATTGTGTGTGAACTGAACATTCCCAATGAACCATGGTCAGGGAGAAAGGATTTGGAGAACGTGAAACTGTTGGTTACCAGACTTGCTTGGGGGGGGAAATCTGTGTGTGTATTTTGTTCGTGTCAGATATGCCTGTTTGTTTTCATATCTTGTTGGTTTGTTACTACTGCTGAATAAAGCTCCTTTATTTGTATCCTAGCCTGCATGCTTGCAAGAGGGAAAGGTAATAGCCTTCCAGGCTGCTCAGTGGAATTAATAATTTATTTATTTTATTTATTTATCCACCATTTATATACCACCCCCTCCAGCTCATGGCATCTCAGGGCAGTGAGCAACACATAATAAAAACATAGTACAAAAATATAAAATACAGTATAATATAAAATATCAGTTAAAACAAAAAACAGAGGACCAAGAAAATAAATACCCCCTCCCCCCCTCCCCCAAAAGAACCCACTACCCGTCTCTGTCGCCAAATGCCTGGCAAAACAGTCAGATTTTGCATTGTCTATGGAAGGAGGGGAGATCTGGAGAGAGGAGAATCTCTTCCAGGAGGGAATTCCATAGCCGTGGTGCGGCCACTCAGAACACCCTCATGAATGTCGTCACGTGGGAGACCTCCAAGAGGGCATCCCCAGCCTACCGTAGGGGTCGATCCAGGATACGAAGGATGAGGTGGTCCCACAGGAAAGTGGGGCCCAGGCTGTATAAGGCTTTAAAGGTAATAATCAATGTCCTAGACTTCGGGGAGGGGGTGGATCAAGCCAATGTATTGTGGTGTGCAAAACCCCTAGAAAAATGTATCTGGCTGTTCTTGCCAGCAGTACGATTGGCACAAGTGTTACAAGGGCATTATATTTAATTCTGTGTATCCCACCCTCTCTAATCAAGAATATGTGAGAGTTGTGTTATTACACCTAGATACAAAAAAGAGTTCATTCATTGTAGCTAATGTTCAAATCCCATTATTTGAGATTTGATTATCTCTCTTCTCCAGAAAAAGTTATACAGTGGAGAAGCTTGAAAGAAATTTCCAGAGGTGAGTGTATGGTGGTTCTGGTCTTTTTTTCTTCCTCTCAGAATCCTTTTCTTAAAAGCAGTGAATATTTATTTATTTAGAAGAAAAACACAAGTGGGTGCTAAGAGACTCTTAAAATCATAATACTAAAGAGCAATGTGGAATTGGAAAAAGTTGCCTGGGAAGGTTGTAGGCTCTCCATTGCTAGTCTTGCTTTTTTTAATTATTATTTATAAAAGAGACCTCTGTCAGGGCTGTTGTAGTCATCCTGCATCCAAATAGGGGATTGACTCTTGATATTCCTTCCAGAATTAAGACTATGATTCTACTAGCCAAGGACAAAAACTGTGTAGACCATAATTGCATGTTGGTAGGCTTTTTGAAGACTTTTGCATTATATACAATATGAATCTGTTAACACAATGTTTAGGCCCACATCTGAAAGACTGCCTATTCTTCCATGCCCCATTGCAGCCCCTGCAATCGGCCAGGAATGCCTCCCTGCGGGTGGGTACCATCCATTAGTCTTCTTTGTATGATGAGGGCTTGCAGGGAGGCATTCTTGGTTGCTGTCCTGATGCTATGGAACTCCCTTCCCCCGGAGGTTTGTTTGAGCCTGAGCCTGGGTGTCTTCCGGAGGTGGGGTAAGACTTCTTTATTTGAAAAGGTGTTTGGTGGGTGGGGATAGGGAATTGTGGTGTTTTTTTGGTTGGGGTATGGAGAGCTGAGTGTGGGGAAGGGAGAGAAGGTATTGGATGGGTTTTGTGGGGGGTTGTGGATGGGTGGGGTTTTTGTATTGGTTTTAATATTTGTATGGGTTTTTTGCTGCTCTGAGTCTTTGGAAAGGGCAGCATATAAATATAAATGAATATTGCAGATACAGGATTTCAGATGGACTGCTCATGTAAATGAAGGTTTACTGATTACAGCCACACTTTTTTCTCATTTTTAAAAGCTTCCCTGTGCAATACCTTCCTGAGACAAATTCTAGAAAGAGTACAGTTTCACAAATGTGAGAACTTGAGCCAGGTTTTTTCCTTTGCTTACTTGTCATTTCCCACTATCCTTCTCAAAGACATTTGTTTGCTCAAGATCTTGATTCAGAGTGAATGCCTAGTTTTACTGTGTTTGAGCTGCACTTAGATGTGACTAAGACTCATATTTGAAACAGTGATCACACTTTCCTTACAAAAATAAATAATTGACTAGACTGTCAAATCTACTTTGTTGAAGTAACTTGAACACAGAATTTGCTATTATTTCCATGTAACAGGGTGACGTTCCCCAGGGGTAAGACTCTTCAGGATCAGACCCCTTTGGAGTTACTAATTGTGGGGAAGTCAGTGTACGAGTCACTCACGTGGGGAATTAGGTAATCACAGTCACTCAAATAGTCTCTGCATCACATGTATATACAGTCCAGTCACTCTCTACTCATTGTACATAGCAAGTCTCCAACATAACAGTTGTCCCATCCTCAGGCTTCCTAGCTAAAGCCAGGAAGCAGCCCTCCGGCTTGGTCTCCCCAGTTAAGTCACAGACCTCTGGCTGGTACTCACTGTCCCAAGGTATCCCAACTCCTAAGTAAAGTTTCTTCAGGACATTGGAGAGAGTCAAGTGTCCAGGGCTACTTCCAAGCCCCTGAGTGTAGCCAGAGTCAGCACCCTGGAGAGTGTAGAGGTCCTGATCCATCCAGTTTGGACATCCAACCTTCTCTGGTACTTCAGCCTGGGTTCAGTATCAGTCCAGCCTGGGTTCAGTATCTTCGACAAGGTGCCTGTTGGCTCTCTAGTGGAACTCTTCTCTAGTCTGAAGCCCAGCACAGGCTGAAGTCTCTCTGGCTTTGCTTCTCCTTATATCCCTGGGGAAGGCATATTCTTAAAGGACTAGTACCTGTCAACATTTTTTCCTTTGTCACTGAAGGGTTTTTCATCCTTCTACTGGGTTGGCCTTACCAAGCCCTTTCCCAGCTGTCCACAATTGCCACACAGATAACCTAATCTTCAGGCCGACACTCACTTTTTCTTAAAGAGGCAGTAGCTCCATCAGGCTGTGCCCTGCCACACCGCATGATGTGTAAGTGACTCTGAAAACAGATACTTACTCTCACTGGGTCAGTGACCAAAAAACCAAACCCAACAACACACCACCAAACACTTGTGTGGATAACATCTGGCACAACTTCAAGTTGTGTCCCTTAGCATAATTTGTCCCATGATATTTAGAGACACAGATGAGCCAAAAATTTATAAAGGGATTGAAGCTAATATTGGAATGGAACTTATGAGGGAATGCGGTACAAGGACCACTAACCCAGCCGGTAGAGCCGGAAGCAATAGGCACTGCACTGTAATACCAAGAGACAGTGATGCTTCCCACCCCTCTTCTGTGTGTTGAATGTCCACACCTATCTCCACTTCTTCATTCTCACCTCCTCTGTTTCTTTCAGTGAGGTAGCTACCATAGGGACAGGAGGGACATTTGTCCTGGGGTCCAAGATGGGGAGGGAGGCAGAAAGGATTCCTCCTGTCCCTATAATCTGGTTGCTACCTCACTAAAAGAAACAGAGTAGGTGAGAATGAAGAAGTGGAGATGAGTGTGGACATTCAACACACAGTAGAGCACAAATAATCCCTCCTGTCCTGTTTCAGTGAGCGGAGACTAAGTGGAGAATGGGAGAAGCAGTAGAAGTGCTGCCCTGCAGCAATCAGTGAGAGCAGCACGAGGCAGGCAGTGCAGCTTCGGGCTTGGCACAGCAAACGGAGCTGGGCAGGAGTCAGGAGAGGCACTGCAGTGATGTTGCAGGTGGTCAGTGTGGACAGGAGAGCGGCAGTGGTACAGAGGAGTTTGGGAGGCTGCAACAGGGATAGGATAAAGCACCGCCACTCCCCAGTAACCCTCACTGCAGCCTCTCAAACACCTCTGGTCCATCAGCCACCGCCATTCTCCCCTCCAATCTGACCACCTCAAACACCACTGTGGCACCTCTGCTGACTTGCAGCTCTGCTTGTTGTGCCGAGCCCGAGACTGCACGTGCCTGCTTCATTATGCTGCTGCTGCTTGATGGAAAGATGAGTGTTCCATGGGGGGGGGAGCAGGAGGACTGGGACTGGGGTGTGGAGGGGTTGGGTGGGGGGGCGGCGGTCTGTGTGAGGACCGAGTGAGGACAGAGAGGCCTGGAAGAGGATGGTGATGGGCAGAAGGGTGGGTGTGGGGAGTCCATTTCTTGCACCTGGGCCCATTCCAAGCTAGCTACTCCCCTGGTCTCTTTTACTTCCCTTCTATGTCTGATGAGTTTGCTCCTCATCTAGATCTTGGTTCCTTCCTATTTAACTACCCACCCCAACACCTCTCACCCCCAGCTGCATAAGAAATTACAAACATCACACATCAGCCTTTCAAACCCGATACCATTTTCCCCACAAAAGGAAAAGAAATCACAGCCAGCTATTAAATCAGTCATTTGGCCTTTATGTTCTATCTCTTTCCTTGAAACTGTGTCTCCCTTTCCTCTTTAGACTGTAAGCTTTTCAGGACAGTAAATGTCTGTTACTTTGTACTTAACTAAGCATTGGGTGTTTTCTATTTTGTGACAGCGCTGAAGCACCGCCACAGACTTCACCAGTCTGGAGTGGGGTTGGCAATGTGGCCAGGATCTGACCAGGCCCCTGTACTAACATGTGTCTGCCTGGCTCCACCCCCATGCTGCGTCCACCAGCCCGCACCCCCTTCCCTGATGGACAGCCATGGTGGCTAATGGCAGCAGCCATGGTGTCCACTCCTTGGCCACTCCAGATTGCGGTGAGTAAAGTGGGCTTTTAAATGGGCAAACTAGTGGATCCCAACCAGGCTGTGACTCGGCGACTTCACCGAGCTAGCTGCCACTACGCCAGTCCATGCTTACATCTGACGGTCGTAAATATATATGATGGTGGCCCGCAGAGTAAAGCGTGCTAAACCCGTTCACCATCATGTTTGAAAACACCCAAAGAGTGTGGTGGTTGTGTTTGGTGACCAATGTGAAAAATGGAAGCAAAATAGTTAAGATGATATCATTTATTAGGTCAGCTATAAAGGTCACATTCTGAGGAACAGTAAATCCAATGTAGTTGTGCCTTGTTTCTGTTTTACTCCTAAAGTGTTCACACAAACAGAGTGCTAAACTGAAATTATTCAGGAGTAGGAAGAGAAGTATGTACATCTGAAAAATCAGGACTACATATTCCCCTTCAGTTTGTATTTTCAAATAACTGTTCATGTGAAAACTTTTCAGCGTGAGTCATGAGTAAGGATCTTGATTCCGTCATCATTATGCCTTGCGGGGGTGGGGGGGACTGATGTAGTAGTATTTTAGTTTACACTGTTCATCCAAATGCTACTGAAGGGCAGTGGTTACTTTATTTTAATTAAATCAAATCAAAGTAGTTACTTCAATTTACACAGTTTGCCCTGAACACTATAAAAATGGAGTACTTACTTGCCTTAATTAAATTAAATGTACCTGTTTGTTGGAACATAGCCTAAACGTTTACTCTTGCATAGTTCTTAATCTGCATTTACCATTATCAATTGATTCTTGATTTTTAATATCAATGTTTTTTAACCTCATTGATTTCAAATTGAAATATCTGTTCCTCTCCCCATCCCCCACCTCCGATCAGCTCTCGATAAGTTCTTGCACCCAAAAGCGTACATACTCTCACCATCTAGTACATGTCCCAATAACAGATATCATCTGAACTACCTTGCCTCACTGGGTGAAAACAAACATGACTGCTCCTGAGTGCCACCATAGACTGACCCGGTCTGGCGTTGGACCAGCACTGTGGTCAGGATTTGGCCAGGCTGCCTAACTGATGCAACTGGGGCCTGGCATCCAGGGAGGGTGGGAGCCAGCTGGAAATGTATCTGCCCCCACACTGCAGGTAGTGGCCCATTCCCATCCCTGACAAGTGGTCAAGGCAACCAATGGTGGCTTTCATAGCACACGGGGCCCCCACCACTACGGACCACGGTGAGTAAAACGGGCCGAGTTCAGCGGCTGGATCTCGAGTGTGGTGGGGGCTAGCCTTGGCTGTGATTTGAGGAATTTCCCACAGTCACAGCCCAGGCTATCCCCCACCATGGGGGATAGCCAGATCGAGGAAAGATCTGGTGGGCGCTTTTCCCCGTGATGGTGGCCCCTGGTTTAACTTGCAATAAAGTGGGTTAAACTGTGCCACCATCACATTTGAAAACACTCTCTATGTCTTACACCGCTTAGCATGATGGGCCTTATATTTGATTGGCCCTTAGCACTACTACAATAAACATGGATGATAATAATATTAAAGGGACTGTTTAAAATCACCATACAACACTGATAGAAAGCCAATAAACATGCGCAGTAGCATAATGCTACAGTAGCAGACAAATCTGCTAAAAAGCAAGCACTTGTGTGTGGCTGCTGCTACATGTTTGTCTCTGTCAGGATTTCCTATACTGTAAATTTAACTCTGAACACATTTAAGACATCATCAGAAATAGCACAACACAAAACAGGCCAGAACTAGACTGCAAAATGAATTGTAGAAATTAGCAAAGAGATGTTTCGTATAACTAAGTATGCACCAAAATAGGAAAAAGTATAGTTACAAAATGGATGGATGGATATAGCTAACCAGTACATTATGCCAGTTTTTCTCCCTTCTGCTGTTCTTGTAACTATGCGCTACAGTTGCCACAGTGCAGTTGTAATATCTACAGTTTAGGATAGAGAAATGATAAAGAAGATCCTTCTGCTAAAAAATTGCCTTCGCCCATGGGTCTACCCCTTCCCAGGCAGCACCATAGAGGGCGGGGGCTTTGTCCTGTCCCCATTAAAGAGACGATGGAAGCAGGAGGGTAGCACTGCAACAGCTGGGAGAGTGCGTTGCCAATGCAACCCTCTTGTGGCGCAAAGGCAGGTCTCGCTTTGTGAGATCTGTGGGTGCCACTTTGTCATCCTGGGACTCAGCAGCAGTGGGCCCCAGGAGCTGACAGAAGCAGGACACACCAATCCACCAACCCTACATATGACACTGTGGACCTATGCTGGTTGACCTTTATGGGGGCTGGGAAGGAATTTTTTATACCAAACCAGGACTGACTTGGAAGTTTGGTAGTTTTTTGCCTTCCTCACAGTGTATTGATCAAATAATTGGCAATGTTGAAGACAGATTGGGCTAGTTGCTCTCTTAGCAGGGGTCAAGTGAGTTTTGGTAATGTTTTTATGCCTATAACGGTTATTTGAAGACATTTCCTTACAAGATGGAACTGCTGGGGGAAGCAAGAGCAGGGGCGGCCAGTTTTCTTCAAAGGTCCAGGAGGGAGGGTTGAGCAATCCACCTGAAGACAGAGGCAATCCTGAATGGGCCATTGCCTCCTCTCCTGTTTCAAATCACTACAAGGATATGACACCTCCTCAACCTGGGTGGCTGGGGTGAGAGTGACCTAGGACAGTTAAGTAGATTTAGGGCAGTACTGAGTAAACATCAGGTCACCAGTTAAGTATTAACATGATTTTAACTAGACCCTGGAGGGTGTGCCTCCTCCCCCTTTAATAGTTTGTTCTGAATAAAGAGTGTGGCCTTCAAATTCCACTTAACGTGTGCGCGTTTCTTTTGGGGTGCAGGACAAAGTAATCTTAGAGAGTGAACAATTTGAAAACTACTGAGGTTTAACACTTTGTCAGTTAGGGGAGTGGGGGGGGGAGCGTTGGATGGGATTGTTTTAATTTATTTGATGATGGTTTTAAATATTGTTTTTATGAATTTTATTATGATTGTATTGTTGTAAGCCACCTCGAGATGCCGTAGGCATGAGGGGGTGGCTAAAAAATGTTTAAAATAATAATAATAATTATTATTATGCTACACTCACTGTAAATGCTGTTTTTCAAATCAGAGACATGAAGGCCTCTTTTGGCACATACTTGGATAACCTATGCATGTGCAGCCTGAGCTACATAATTGCCCTTCAGATGATTGTCCCTCAGAGACATGTCTGGGGTGCTTGAGAAGGACAATGTAAGTAGCATGTGCTCTTATTCTCTGTAAGGAAACTATTCAGTGACTAAGCAGAGGAGCTGATATCAGTCTTGTGTTTAGTTTTTTACCATTCAGAAATACTTGTACATATTTTAGGACTATGTATATTGAGAAATTTGTGCTGGGCCACTATCTGCCTCGAATAAGGGGGTAAGATTAGTAAGTGAAAGTTCCCAAACAGATGTACAGTTGGAAAAGAACAGAAAGTTAAAAAACCTAATGGGCACAATAAACAGGCTGAGCCTCTCAAATGAGTAAAGTAAACAAGTTCCATTCCATGTCATAAACTTAGGCCGCTTTTAGATGAAAGTAGTCTGTTTAAAGTCATTCCTGATGAGGCTCAATCGACTTAGCTAGTTAAGTTCAAGTCAAGTGGAGGGCCTGAAGTCTGTCAAGTAGTTACTAGTGATTTTCCATTAGGATGGTACTTTCCCAACTTTTGTTCAATGATAGCTGGCAGAAATAAATCATCTCTAACTTTTGGACTAGTAGGAAAGTCATTGGAGGATGCTTGGAAATCCTATTAGTGTTGAGCCTGGTACGATAAACAGACTGAGTTTCCCACCTGAAATTAGGATAGAGAGAGCTCGGGTGATAAACTCAGACACAGAAATTGAAATCATGTTAAGATCCAGGTATATCCATTTTAGACCCAACTATGCAAACACCCCTGTGAGTGGTGGTCTTGAGAAGTCAAGGGAAACTATTCATTTTAGTACAGCTAAGCTGTCTCATACGAGTTTGAACATCATACCTGTAGAAAATATCTGCATGTTTCCAGAAAACTACTATCTAGTGTCTTTTTCAATGGTACTGTCAATGAAAGTGTAACCCCCCTAAGAAGACGGCTCATAAGAATAGAGCCCTGCTGAGAGAAGCTGAAACCACTTGATGCTTCTGGGCAGCTGAGAAGGCCAAGCAGGGGGATCAGAGGACAGAGATGAGGAGACAGGGTAAGAGAAAGACAAGATGGCTTTCTGAGAAGATCAACTGGCTTCTTGAGGGAGAAGTCTAGAGAGCTGCTACCAGTGACAAGCCCTCACAATGCCAGAGAAGAAGTCCACCTGAGACAGGGAGTGAGGCTGACAGCTCCTGGTGTCATTTCCCAATGAGTTCAGAAGCAGAGGTCCTGAGCTGACATGAAGTGTGTGTGTGTGTGTTCGTAAGTCCAAGTAACAGGCAGAGGAACCCACAGCAGACCACACAATCATTGACCTGTGAGTACTCCTGAGGGCCAGCTCTGGAAGGAGCAAACCCATAGACTTGCCAAAGCAACTGTCACCCTAATTTGTGCTCTCATTGAACTGTACATGGGTACAACACAGACCCACCATGGGACAGCCGGCCATCGCTGCAGTTGGGGAAGCTCATGGGGGAGGGAATTTGTAAATAACCAGTGTTTTATTGTTGTGTTTAAAAGTTATAAGTAAAGTGCCTGTGGGTATTTCCCCATGTTTATTTGTTAACGTGTTTGTCTGAATAGTCTTCTCCGAGGTCCCTATCCTTAGAGTGGTAAAATTCCTAGTTGGGAGTCACTAACTTGCCCTTCATCCTGCAATGACTCCCCCAGGGTTGAGGCACTGAAGCACCAGTACCTAAATCAGGTTACTTGGTTAAGATACCCCTGGGAGGTCCTAAACAAAAAGTAACCTGAGCCAATGGCCCCTAAAGCAGCTTTGCCACCCCTCCCACGTAGGGGAACAGACCTAAGTGGGAGGGGTGGCACACACCTGGTCTGAGCCCTGTACTACTAAGGGGGTTACAAAAGATTTCACTGGGTATTTTTAGACAAGCACCTCCCCACTCATCACCCACCCTTCATACATGTTGAAGGGCTGCATAGGGCACCAATATGGTCCTGCAACCTGCATGATGGGTGGGTGATGTGTGGGCAGTGAGTGGGGAGGTGCTTGTCTAAAAACATCCACTGTCTTCCTGAAAACATATTATGTAGGATTGCCTTGCCAGACCAAAATCTCAGAACAAGAGACACTATGGAGCTGTGGTGTTCTGAAATAATGGACATCCATTGTGTTTTATAGAACTTGGTTGTTCTGAAATACAAAACCATTCCCTTAAATTACAGGACCAGTGACCTTCCTTATGTCCATTGCAGGCTTTCAACTTGCATGTACTCACAGTACTTCAAAGGGATTAAATATTTAAGTGTTTGCATCACATGCAGAAGTGTGTTATGGGCTGAGATTCTGATGTGGCTTCAAGTTAAGAATCCTTGATCTGTATGTAGCAATTAGGCCATTTTTATAAAATTCTTTCATGCTTGCATAAGAAATGTAACAAACTGACTCAGAGGATTAATCAAGAAAGGACCTGTCTATATTGCAGCTATGCTATAGATTAACTACTTACTCCTGTGTAGTAAAGGTATGCATGGACAAATTCACCATGCATAAGGCAAATGCACAGTAAGTCACTATACTTTAAAACTGAGTGACTCACTATGGGTGAAAACAAACAAGACATTAGCCCGGAAGTAATCTGTTCATCTGGTAGGTCACTGCCAGATGTTCACCCACTATAGCCTTGGGGGAGGCGGGGGCTGGCTGCTATGAGATATGTAGATCGGCAGCAGGTGGCGATGCAGCCCAGGTTGAAAGCGCAGCCACCAAGTCTAAACAGGGCTAACGGTTTCTCTCCCATCTGTTCAGGCCTGCCTAGCCCCACCACAAGGCGAGGTCAGAGGACTGAGCCCAGAGGAGCATCCTCTCTCCATCTGCCAAACAGCTGATGGGGGGCGCTGGCGGAGCACCTTGGGTCAGCTGTTTGACACACGACCCATGGCCAGGTGAAGGTGCACCTATGGTGCTCCTATCAGGCACTTTTTGGCAGGTCTTCCATCAGGCCTGATCCTGCTGTGCTGTGGTGGTCCAGCTGTCTTGTTACTTATGGATGGCTCCGCAGCCAACCTGTGCAATCCACTTTCAACTGGATAGTTGATCATTACAGCTGGTAGCAAGATATAACACCATGCTACCAGTGTGGCATGGCAGGTGCTTGGTAGCTTGCCACTCAGCTGGTGTGTTGTGTGAACAAAGCCTGAAAGAGACTGCACAGAGCTTGTTTAGATCTCGCAGTGGCATGCCAGATAATGTTGAAATTAGTGCTGCTGGTGGGAGGTATACAATATTGGGGGAGAAATGGGGGATTCTCTGGATGGGATTAGATCATGCAGGAGGTACCTGAGGTGGATCAGCTGGTTAGCAGAATGATGGGATACTTGCTGGCCTGCACAGTTATCCCTCACTGCATTCCTACTGAGTATATTCAGGAGAGGAGGCACTGCCCTTCTCCCTGTCAAAACACAACACATGACACAAACATAACAATATTTAGTCTAGAGTAGCCCCACTGAAGTCAATGGGACTATTCCGGAGTATGTGGTTTTAGGACTGCAGTCTAACAGAACAGTGGTTGCAGCTATTTTTGTGGTTAAAAAGCTCAAAATAGTCTACCCGAAAGTTAAATGGGACAGGTCCATGGGATCCACTTATCCTGATAGTTGGTGTGGTGACCTATCTGCTGTCTTCCATATTTACACCCATGGTGGGAGTCCAGAGTAAATATATATGTTAAAATATACATTTCACTGTCCCAGCTTTCTCTGAAATGTGTTTGGTTATTGCTCGGACAATAGAATGAATCATTGGACTTTTGGATCACAGCAGCAAAGGGTGTGGGACAACAACCCTTGAGAAAAAACAAGTAAAAAATGCAAGTTAGAAGAAGAGACAAGCAGTCATGCAGAAAAGTGTTAATGAATGGGAAGCAATTGAGATAGTCTCAGAGATAAAGCAGACAAAGCTAAAGCAATGGAAGATTGGAAGTACTTGCTCAGTCAAAGAAGCTGACTGGAAAGAAGTAAACCGAATGAGCTGATTTTTGTAACAGTTTTTCTTAACGTCCAGAAAAACAAATTACTGGTTTTGCTTAGATTACTTGCAGTTAATGACAAAATTAGCTGGTAGCACTGTGTGGCTAATGACCAAAAAAATTACTTTCAGCCCCTTGTGGTGTGGTATAAATCAAGATAGAATGACCTTTCTAGAAATATTAGATTTATTGATGCTTCAGTGAACTGACCCCATTACTTATGGTGTCTTAACTCCACAAGAATAGATTTGGGATGGAACTTAAAACAAGAGTCTCAAATTAAAGGTGTGCATTTTTATTGTAATTCGTATCATGGTTTTATAACAACCATAGGATTAAACACTGAGCTAGGAGAACAGGAATATAAGTACAGTATATTGCCTGTGCATTTCCTGTTGTATGTTTGAACAACTGAAAGTTGTGAGAGAAGAGGAAAAGGAGATGAAGGGTTTTTCACTGGAACATAGTGCTATGTTGCAGGGTGTTTAAAATTAAACACTGTACTGGACTCATGAGGCATCCATTAAGTGTTAGCATCTTAACTAATTTCTTTTGAACCAGGCTTATAATGTGTGGTCCTAGTCATAAGTGTTGGTGAACTAGAGAAGTTTGCAATAGATACAAGCAAACTAATCTTCAGTGGATTCGAAAATATATCTTGTGTGTGTTGGAAGTAGATGCTATGCTGAGTAAGTCAACATAGTAAATCAGTTTTGTTGACGTACTTATCAAGCATATGTCTATCATGTTTCTTTAAATCTTCGGGGTGTCAATTAGTTGTTTTGTAATCTTTTGACTTAATGTTCAATCTTTCAAAAACAATTGTGCCCATGTGGAACAATGTGAATGGTCAATAGTCCCACCGATCGATGCAGCTATAAACTCTTTGCAGGCTTGTGTCTAAGGATGGGCAAACAGATTGTGGTTCGGGTT
>QEPC01006250.1:3952-18771 GCA_003113815.1 Sphenodon punctatus
TTCAAAAAACCCACACACCAACAGTCACCCACAACACACACCAACCACCCAAACACACAGCACAGCCAAACCCAACACAATCACAGCTAAAACACACGAACCAAGCAGCCACCGAATCAAACACACACCCACTTGCCTCACAGCTCCACATGCACACGAATTTCCAGTTTCCCGCGTGATTTCCGGCTTCCCGCGTGCTCGCGATATTTTTAGGCCAAACGCGATCTCGGCGATCCACCCAAACGGCCGACACCTGAACGGCCAAACCCAAACACACAAACCTAACGTGGCCAAGCCGAACGTGAGCTCGGCGATCCACCCGAATGGCCGAACCCGAACACACAAACTGAACGTGGCCGAACCGAACGGCCGAACCTGAACCGCGATTTGTTCGCCCATCCCTAGGGGCTTGTACAGTGGTGGTTTATGATCTACTTGAATTTCTCCTGTATTTTCTTTGCAGTTTGCAGGGGGCCCAAGCATGTGCAGACTCGAGGCCATTTTGTGCCTCCCCTCACTGGCCTGGCCATGGCTACTGCACTGTTGTTTAAATTTGAAAATGGTCTCTTTGCTGATTTCCCCCTGCTCTCCGTTTGTTTGTGATTTTTTGTGGGTTTTGGGTGCTTACTGCTGCTGGGAGCACCTGGGGGCTTGTGCAATGGTTTCTCTGCTTGAACTTCCCCTGTATTTCAAAATAGTCCTTTTGAAGTTTGCAAGCATGTTCAGGTTCACTCAACACCATTTTGTGCCTCCCTCCCACCCCCACTGCCTGGCTATGGCTACTGCTGTTTCAAATGGTCCCACTGCTGATTTCCTCCCTAATTTTCTGCTGCTTTCTGGGTTTTGGGTGCTGGGGGAAACTGGGGGCTTGTGGAAGGTAAGGGCTTCACAGTATTGTTAGTTGGGTTAACATGGTTTGCTTTGCTTGATCTGTCTGTGTTTGCATGATGCACTGCTACTTCCCCCACCTCTCCCAAGCATGTGCAGAGGTCATTTTGTGTGTGCTCACTGGCCATGGCTACTCTTGTTTAAAATGGTGATTTACATCTGACCCTAATTGTCTGCTTTCTAATTTTTTGAGTGGGGAGCTTGGAGGGGGAAATTGGGTGGAGCAGTTTCTTTAAAAACCTTCCCCAAATCTTGTACTTTCTGCATAAGAAACTTCAGGAAGTGCTTGCTCTTAACACCTGCATAATTTTTCTCACCAGTCTGTAGTTTTAAAGTATTTTAAAGGGCTTTACAGCATTTCCAGCTTTTGAAGAGATGTGTAGGTTTTCATAAGTACGTGCTGCTGGGACCCAAACTTTTTGTCAATCTAATTTACTCTCTAAAATTTATGTAGAATCTACAGCAGCGGACAGCTACCCATAGAGAAAAAGATATCCATCCAACTATTTCTGAAGATCACCTACAGAAGCAGGCAACTTCTTTTTCCATGGTGGGGTGGGGTGAGGAAAAGTGTGTGGGTGGGTGGGGGGGAAGAAGCTTACAGATTTACAGCTACAATTTGTGGTGTTTTTCAAAAAGCAGCCATCACGAGTGGAGGGTTCTCTGTGCAACCTATTGTGTGGTGGTCATGACTTCTCAGAGGCTAACTGACCTTTCTGTTTGTTTGTCTGTTGTGGGCAAAAGGAGCAGGAGCCACTTCTGCCAAGGAATTGCTAACCTAGTTCCAAGGAACTTGGCTGAAGAATAAAGAGTACACTGAGGAGGGTGCCAAGAGACATTGCTGTAAGTTGGAATGCACTTTTATGAATTATCTCCAGAGTGTTCTCGCAACTTCAACTGCTGCCTCCCTGGCATGTTGTGTGAATCACACCTCTGCATATCATTTGCAAGGGGGAAAGGTTTGTATGTAACATGTTATGCTTTCATTCAGGACTTGTCTTTGCATCCATTGTAGTTGAGTACATAATGATGGCTCAAAGCTCACTGCCATACAATTGCCTAAAATCTTCTCTTATTTTGCCGTACAGAAGCATTAAAGAGCAAGCCACTAAAAATGAACACAATGGATTCACTGCTGGCAAAGTCTTTCTCATAGCTCTCTTATGCTGAAAAATGTCAGGTGAAAGAACTGGGACCTGACCGTCCAGATCTTCAGCTTGAGCAAGCTTCCCATGATTGAGGGAAGGACTACACACACCGGTTCATCACAACGTGGTATGAGAAGAAGTGGCTGTGCAGCAATGTTTCAAAGACTGCATTTTCTTGTTTTCGATGCTTGCTGTTTGGTGGTGAGGCAGTGTGGACCAAGACTGGAGTGAAGGACTTAAAGCATCTAGAGAAGACAAAGAAGCATGATGAATGCAAAGGTCATATTGACAACTGTTTCCAGCTTGCAGCATTTGGTAAAACCAACATAGTGGCACAACTGGATGAAGGTTACCTTGTGAGCATTAGAAAGCACAATGAGGAAGTTGACAACAACCAGTACATTCTTTCCAAAATGATAGATTGTATTTGGTTCTGTTGTGCTTTTGAATTGGCACTGCATGCCCTTAATGAGACTGAGGAATCCTTGAACCCAGGAGTGTTAAGAGCCTTGGTTGATCTGATTGGCAGCATTAATTCTGTGATGGAGAAGCATTTGAAAACTGCCACCATTTTCAAAGGTCTTCCAAAACAATCCAAAATGAACTCTCAGACTGCATGCTCACAGTGGCCAGGGATTTCATTATTGAGAAGTTGAAGAGCACTGAATATGTGGATGTTCAGGCTGATGACACAACAGATGTGTCAACTCACTGCCAGCCAGTATTTATTTATTTATTTAGGCATGGGCTCTCGCCATGACCAACATATAACCAAAAAAAATACAGTAAGGTAATATAAAAACAAAGCATACAGTCACCAAATCAGAACCAAATATCTTAATGCTCACAAAAGAATAAAATCTACAATATCAAATACATTACGAAACATATTTACAACATGAGACAGTCAGAATTATTGACAATTGACCTTGTCTATTTTGTATAAATTAGTTGAGCAGATTACAGCTCGGCAGAATAACACCCTAACAGGACAAGGCAACAACCACAGGGACTATCAATCAACCCTAAACCTTCATGGATTAAGAAACTTGCTTGGTCCAATAATCATATCACACCTTCCCTTCCTTCTGCATAAGACTAGTCATACATAGATTGCAGATCTCTCCGTGTTGCAGCTGGCTTTGACCCCAGCCACACACCAAGAAATCCGGCAATACAATACAGTACAAGGCATCCGTACATAATTACAATACTGACATATAGCAACCTAATCATAATACAATACATAAGGTGGTAGTCAGTTAATGCCTTGCTCTTTTACGGGGCTTACCGTGGCAGAGCTTGACCCCTGTAGCCCCCCCTTAATTGTCTCTCTTCTCTGGGAAGCTAACCAGACATAGGACGCGAGAGCCACCACATCCTCTTGATTTTGGAAGGAAAGTAACCACCTATACCCTTGGCCCAGTTCTACACCCAAAGAATCACAGATAAGGAGTTGGAGCCAAACCACCCTAAGAGCATTATAGTGGGGGCAAGTCAGCAGAAAATGTTCTACATTCTCCACCCCTCCTTGGGGACAATTACAAACTTGTTTCTCATAGGCAACCTGATACCTGCCTTCCACCACCGCAGTCTTGACCATTTGGAATCGAAGGAGAGTATAACTTCTCCGAAGTTTACAATTCTGCAAAATATCTAACTAGGGCTCTAACTCCCATACAGTCTTTATTGTCTTAAGCCAAGGGTCAACCCTCCAACTCCTAACTACTGCCAAATCCTCTTGCCCCTCAACGTCCTCCAACCTAACCCGAATTTCCCTCTTAATCCCCTCCAAGGTCTTTCCCGCAAAATAAGCAAATGAAAAACCCTGGCTGTGTAAGAGGTGGCCCAGATACCTGAGCCATGGATAATCTCCATTGCCCTCATACCGCAATTCCTCCTGAAAACATAGCCACGGGAGGGAATTTTCACGTAGAGTAATCAGTCTTCTTAACCAATAACATATCAGAGCAGATTTGGCATGCAGTTCCATAGAAGCCATATCTGTTTCTGCTCTCATCACAGGACCCGGGACACCTTTTCCAACCTGGAGGATCCTATGAAGGAAAGAGTTCTGCACTCTTTCCAAAGGTTGAATTATTGGTTGGGGGATAATCTCAAGGCCAAACATTGCCGCAGACAGAACTTTAGCTCTATATGCCTTTAAAAAGGTCGAGACTGGCACGCACAAGGATGGGTAAAAAGAGTCAGCCAGTACTGATTTATCGGTACATTGATGGCAGAGGCTCAGCTGTTAGGGGTGTGCACCAGGGCCCCATGTCATTTTTCATTTTTCATTTTTTGTTATCATTTTCATTATTAATGTGTGTCATTTTTGTTAATAACAAAACGTCAGTTTTGTTATTGTTATCAGTATCAGTACCGATTTCAAACAAAGGTTTTGTTTTTTGTATTGGTATTGGTATACACACAATATCTAGTTTTATTTATATAATATATATATTTTACCCTTTTCCTTCCCCTGCCTGTCTCCCCCTGTACACATATGTATATCGAGATAGATATAGGTAGTATAGTTTAGATATATATATTAGATGACAGATATAGAATAGAGAGAGATTAGAGATAGTGGATATACCTCTGAGTTTTCCTTTTGCCTTCCCCTATATGTCTCCCCCTGTCCATATATTATATAGATATAGATATTAGTTGTATAGATAGATAGATAGATAGATAGATTAAATACTAGGCTGTTTTATTATATATATTAGGATTATAGGATAGGAAAATTTTGTATTTATACATAGGTTTGGTTTAACTTAGATTATATATATATTATATAATATATATTATATACAGAATCTAAGCTAAAGGAATATTTTTTATTATACATAAGTTAGGTTTAGCTTAGATTCTATCTAAGCTAAATAATATAAGTATATATAATATATACAGAATCTAAGCTAAACCTAACCTGTGTATAATACAAAATATTCCTTTAGCTTAGTTCTGTATCTAATATATATTATATAATATATACATAATCTAAGGTTCTTTCCTGCCCTCATAGCATCCACTAAATCCCGTCCAGCGGAACTGTTCCGGATGGTGAAGGGGCTGGTCAGTCCGGCCTCCCTCCACTTTGGAGTGGAGTCATCTAGTGCCTGCTGTGACTTGTTTGTGGATTATTTGGTGGATAAAATCATTTGGATTCACCATGGTTTCGATGTCACACTTTATGCAGTGGGGCAATTAGAGGTTATGGAAGCCCCGCCCTGTCCATGTTTGTGGGATCAGTTTCAGTTGGTGACCCCCCTACCGATGCAGAGGATGTTCTTGGGTCTGTTAGGGCTACCTGTTGTGAACTGGACCCTTGCCCATCCTGGCTGTTTAAGGCCTGCCAGGAGATGATGGGGCCATTGTTGGTGGAGGTGGTCATGCCTCCCTTAGGGAGGGCATGGTGCCGAGCTGCCTTAAAGAGGTGATGGTTCAGCTTCTGCTCAAGGAACCATTGCTTGATGTTGACTTCCTTGCCAGTTATCAGCCAGTCTCTAACCTCCCCTTTTTAGGGAACGTTATTGAGCGGATGGTGGCCTGGCAGTTGCAGGAGCATCTGGATCGTGTCAGTTTTCTTGATCCCTCACGGTCAGGATTTTGCCTGGGTTATGGAACCAAGACTGCACTTGTGGTGTTGGTCGATGACCTACACTGGGAATTAGATCAGGGCCGTTTGGCCCTGCTGATTCTGTTAGATCTGTCAGCTGCTTTTGATACCATTGATCATGAGATGTTGGTGACGCACCTGCGGGAATGGGGGTATGGTTCTTGACTGGTTCCGCTCCTTCCTGGCCAGAAAAACTCAGTGAGTGGTGCTTGGGGATCATTTTTCATCATGCCGAGACCTCTTGTGTGGAGTTCCACAGGGTTCTGTTTTGTCCCCTCTCCTGTTGAACATGTATATGCAGCCACTTGGTGAGGTGGTTATGAGGTTTGGCGTGCAGTGTCATCAACATGCTGATGACACCCAGCTTTACCTCTCTTTTTCATCAGACCCAGGCCCAGCAGTCTTGTTGCTTACCGAATGTCTGGCAGCTGTGGGGGATTGGATGAGGGTGAATTGACTAAAGCTGAATCCCGATAAGATGGAAGTGATGCTGGTGGGTAAGGTGGTGGGGGTGACAGCCTCCATCATTGATGGGATCTGCCCTCCACTGGTTCCCCAAGTACGTAGTCTGGGGGTGCTCCTTGACTCACAGCTCTGCTTGGATGCTCAGGTGGAGTCTGTGGCAAGGAGTGCCTTTCGCCATTACATTTGGTGCATCAGCTTTGGCCGTATGTCTTGGACTCTGACCTGGCCACCATCATCCATGCTTTCATCACCTCTAGGCTTGACTACTGTAACGAGCTCTATGTGGGGCTACCCATGGTGATGGTTCAGAGACTGCAGCTGGTGCAGAATGTGGTGACCTCTCTCCTGGTGGGACTGGGCCACCGGGAGCATATTACACCAGTTCTGCGGTCTCTTCACTGTCTGCCTATAGTCTTCCGGACCCAATTCAAGGTGTTGGTGCTTGCCTATAAAGCCGTAAATGGCCTTGGCCTGACATAGTTGTGGGACCGCCTCACCCTGCCGGTCCTGGATTGGCCCCTGTGGTCATTGGGGGGTTCTCTCCCTGAGGTCTCCCGAGGCTGCTGGGGGACCATGATGGGGAGGGCCTTCTTGGTGGCCATTCCATGGCTGTGGAACTCCCTGCTGGAGGAGGCCCGCTTAGCTCCAGATCTCCCCTTGTTTCGATGTTGTTGTAAAACATGGTTGTTCCACCTGGATTTTGATGGGTAGGGTGGGGGGAATGGGTTAGGGTGGTGGTAGCGGAGGGATATTTTTAAATTCCTCCCTGGTGATTGTTTTAAAGCTGTTTTTATTGTTATTTTTGTTGTTATTATTGTGAGTCACCCAGAGCTGCCTGTGGCAGGATGGGTGGGATAGAGATTTTAAAAAATAAATAAATAAAATAAATAAATATATACAGCTAATATCTTTATCTATATAATATATGGACAGGTGGATACAGACAGGGGAAGGGAAAAGGAAAACTCAGAGGTATATTCACTATTTCTAATATCTCTCTATTCTATATCTATCATAACATATATGATGTGTGTGTGTGTGTACAGGGGGAGACAGACAGGAGAAGGAAAAAGGTAAAATTTAAGGGTAAGGAATAAGGATTGGAAAAGTAAGGTGGTAGGGATATATATGGGAGGATTTTTAGTACAACCACCAGCAGATTCTGCAAACGCACCCTGACAGAGCAATAACTAGCACAGAATCAGAGTCAAGCAGCCTAGCCCTACAGTATAAAGGATTGCAGTGCCTTCCCCCAGAGCTCTCCTGATTAGTTCTGGGAGGCAGGAGGCATTGAGCAATCACAAGGTGCCATTCAGCAGTCTGGGACCTGCTTGTGCTGCTCATTGGCCAATGATTACATCCATCAGGTCCTTTCCTTCCCATCACAGGCCAAGTTCAAGAGTTCAACACTGTTTCTGACTCCGAGATGTCTGCTCCCTCCTCCCCTCACCACATTTCCCTCCAAAAACTCCCTGCCATTCTGCTAGTCAATAACAACTTCCATTATTGTTATTGATTTTGTTGTTATTTTTTGTCATTTTTGTTATTGCAATAACGATAATGAAAATGACAAATTTTGATTTTGTTATTGATATGACGAAAACAACATGCACATCCCTATCAGCAGTAGAGCGTTTTTTTTTAGTTTTACACAGTTGCAAGACTCTCGTGCAGAAACCATTGCCACAGCATTGCTGCAGCAGTTGAATTCTGTTTTCCCATAGAATGCTGATAAACAGAAAGTGATTGCTCACTCAGAGCTATGATGGTGTGAGCATGATGCGTGGGCACTGGGAAGTGTGTCAAAAAGAGGATACGGGACATATACATAAATGCTCATTATATACACTGCTATGCACATCAGCTAAGTCTGATAATGCAACAAGTTCTTTCCGTAGATATTGTAAGACTTGGTTGTTCCACCATGCCTTCGGGGAGGGGGTGGCTAGGGTGAGGAGAGGGGTTTTATTTGCCTTAGCTGCTGCTGAATTTAATTAGGTATATTTTATATATTGTAGTATTTTAGATGGTTTTATTATTGTTTTATGTTGTGCGCCGCCCTGAGCTGCCAGTGTGCAGGAGGGTGTGGGATATACATTTTTGTATAAATATAAATAAATGTAAATAAGCTGTGTCCCAAATAAAGAATGTTAGAGTATTTTTTGCAGATTTGGGTGGATTAACAGCCTTTCCCCCCTCATCATTTACAAAAAGGACAGAGGTTCTGGATATGATAGTAAAGAGTTAGCTCCCCAGAGCACCTGCCACGCGCTGGAACTTTAACGTTAGTACAGTAAATGTAGTTTATGAGCACAGAGAGGATCTGATTGAGTGCTTCAACCACATAAATGGTAATTTTGATGCCAGTACAACTTGTGAGGCATGGGGATTTGCTAGAAAATTGGAAGAGGACAGGGAATTCCTTTACTTCCTGTTTTTATTCCATAAAATAATGCCTCACGTTAAGGTGCTTTATCATCAACTGCAAAAGAGAGAGATCGACTCTGTAGGTGTTGAGACATTTACTACAGAGTTTGTCAGGAGCATCAATAGAGTGAGAGACTCTGTTAAGGATCTGTGCTCCGAATTGCCAGAGCAGTCCCGGCTCCCAAGAAATAGCACTATAGACAACCTGGATCAAATCCAGTGGAAGTTTGCGATGATATAATTTTGCATGTGAAGGAACGATTTGCAGTCACAAAGCACCAAGTGAGCACAACATTATTACAGGGGGTTCTTTTTGCAACTTACAACCAATGCTTTCCAACGCTAGCATTGACTGAAACAATGGATGCCTACCATATGCTACACAAAGACAGACTGAGGATGGAGATTTCTGTCTTGTATGAGAAGAAAGACCTGTATGATATGAAGGATGCCTCAGAGCTACTTCATACATTGCTGGACAACTATCTGCAGGACAGCTTTCCTGAAACTTTGAATCTGGTGAGAATTGTCATCACACCANAAAGCGGGAAAGTGATCAGTGGGGGCAGGTAACAGGGCAGCGGGGGCAGGGAAGGGGGGAGCAGCAAACTCACCTAAAGGCAGAGGGAGCCAGGTGCACCACTGTGAACTCTACAGCTGTGTGTTTGAATGCAGTTCGTCCAAGCATGCTCAGTCTAAATCTCTCTGGGAGCATTCTGGGAAATGTAGTCCAGCTTGTTCCATAGAGCATTAGAGCTTATGCCTATGGGAGCAAGCTGGACTAGATTTCCCAGCTTGCTCCCAGAGAGATTTAGATAGAGCATGCTTGGGTAAACCACATTCAAACACAGCAGCAGAGTTCACAGTGGCGTACATGGCTCCTGCGCCTTTTAGGTGAGTTTTCTGCCCTCCTTCCCTGATTCCTCGGCCATTCGGGACTCAGTAAAAAGAGGCCAATACTGCCTCGATATTCTGTAAAATCCAAGTAAATCTGAGCTCTGAGTTTCAGCCCTATTTTAGATGAATGAGTCTTTATCTTTTCTAGAAGCAGTAACCAATTTTATAAAAGAATTTATGTTGTAAGTAACACTTACCATTGTATTACTGCAATTCGCTCTCTGTAGGGCTGTCCTTGTTGACTGTTTGGAAGCTGTAGCTGGTACAGCATGCGGCAGCTCCACTCCTCTCAGGAACAAGTCACCGGGAGCACATTACGCTGGTGCTCTGCAGTCTGCCCTGGCTACCAATAGATTTCAGGGCACAATTCAAGGTGATGGTTTTGACATTTAAAGTCCTAAATGGTCTGGGTCCCATATATCTGAGAGACTGCTTGTCCCACCATGTCCCACTGCAGCCCCTATGGTCGGCTGGGAGCACCCTCTTGCAGGTTTTATTTATTTATTTATTTATTTGTATTTATTTATTTTAAAAGCTTATTACCCCGCCCTGCCTGCCATAGGCAGCTTGGGGCGGCTTACAACAATAAAAAACAATTAAAACAATTAAAAGACATCATAGAAAGGAGGAAACAGAGAAAACCCCCCCTACCCCCCACCCATCACCCCTCTCCCCTGTCAAATGCCTGGTGGAACAGCTAGGTGTTGCAACTTTTTCAAAAAGAAGGGAGGTCCGGGGCCAGCTGGGCCCCCATCGGAAGGGAGTTCCACAGGCACAGCCACCGAGAATGTCCTCTCCTGCGTGGCCACCCGAGAAACTCCGGAGAACTTGAGCAGGGTATCCCCGGACAACCGCAGGGGCCGATCCAGGACACGGGGAGTGAGGTGGTCTCGCAGATAGGCGAGATAGACCATTTAGGGTTTTGTAGGTTAAAACCAACACCTTGAATCAGGCACAGAAACCCACCGGCAGTCAGTGCACAGAGCGGAGCACTGGTGTAATATGTTCCCGGCGACCCAGTCCCACTAGGAGATGGGCCGCCGCATTCTGCACCAGCTGCAATTTCCGAGCCATCACCATGGGTGGCCCCACGTAGAGCGCGTTACAGTAGCCTAGTCGAGAGGTGATGAAAGCATAGATGACTGTGGTCAGGTCAGAGTCCGAAACAAACGGACGAAGACGTTGCACCAGTTGCAATTGGCGGAAAGCACTCCTCGCCACAGCCTCCACCTGGAGATCCAGGCAGAGTTGCGCATCGAGGAACACCCCTAGACTCCGTACCTGGGAGGTCAATGGAGGACAGACCTTGATGGGGGGCCGCCAATTCCATCGTCTTACCCACTAACATCACCTCCGTCTTGTGAAAAAAAGAGGTACAGTTGGGTGTCCTCAGCATATTGATGACACCGTACACCAAACCCCCTAATCACCTTGCCGAGCAGCTGCATATACACATTGAACAGGAGAGGGGACAGAACAGAACCCTGTGGAACTTCACACGAGAGGTCTCAGTATGATGAAAAACAGTCCCCGAAAACCACCCGCTGGGTTTTCCAGTCAGGAATGCATGGAACCATTCAAGAACAGTCCCGCCCACTCCTGCACAGTTCCACAGGTGCGTCAACAACATCTCATGATCAATGGTATCAAACGCAGCCAATAGATCTAACAGGATCAGCAGGGTCGAATGACCCCGATCCATATTTTGGAGCAGGTCATCTACCAAAGCCACAAACACAGTGTCTGTGCCATAACCCGGATGAAAGCCGGACTGAGAGGGATCAAGAAGAAAACCGATGCGATCAATATGCCCCTGTAGCTCCCAAGCCACTACTCATTCAATAACCTTCCCTAAAAAGGGAAGGTTAGAGACAGACCGATAGCTGACAGGGGAGCCAGCATTAAGTTATGGTTTCTTGAGCAGAGACCGCACCACTGCCTCCTTGAGACAGCCCGGCACTCTGCCCTCCCACAGGGAGGCGTTGACCACCCCAGCCAGCAACAGCCCCATTGTCTCCCAGCAGATCTTAACTAGCCAGGACAGGCAACGGTCTAATTCACAAGAAGTGGCCCTGACTGCCCTAAGAACATCCACTGCATCGGCGGGTGTCACTGACTGAAACTAATCCCAGAAAACCGAACATGATGGGGCTTCCGTAACCTCTGTTTCCCTAGTGTAATAAATGCTGTGTCGAAAGTGTGGTGAATATGAGCGATTTTGTCCACAAAATAATCCACAAACATGTCACAGTGGGCAGTAGATGACTCCACTCCAAGATTGAGGGAGGACGGACTGACCAGCCCCCATACTATCCAAAACAGCTCAGCTGGACGGGATTTTGCAGATTCTATGAGGGCAGCAAAGAATTATTATTAACTTCAAAATTTGGGTTGGCTAGGCTCCACCTATCATTGGCTAGGCTTCACCTACTGTTGGGCTGGTCCCTCCCACTTCTGGCCCTATCCTGTGCCCCACCAGCCTTGGAACCCATCAACTGCCACTAAGACCAGGTAATCATTCCCATTTCCCTTTGGGCAAGCGAAGGGCTAAAAATTGGGCATGTGGGGGCCTGAAACACCAGGGCAGGAAGGTGCGTGGGGCAGTCTGAACTAATGGTTTCCCTTGTTGCCTTGCTACAGATCTGCCAGCAAACAAGCATGGATGGAACCCCCAGCCAAAAATGTCCATTGGAACCAGGACCTTCCAGTTGGCAACCAGTGGCACAAGGAGGATTTGGCAAGAGAGCTGTTTGGGGAAAGCATGCAGCAGGTGGACGAGATCCATGATGCCATTAATGGCACGGCTGGGGAGCATAGACAGTGGTGTGGCAGTACACTGCAGAACACAAAGGCCTCCACTGCTGAGGCCGGTCTGAACCTGTCAATGGGAGGACAGGCACTGGTCCCGCTTCTGGAAACAGTTTGCATGGTTGGACAGCATGGTCGAAAATGCAAGCAAGGATATAAGTGAGATGTGGGGACAGATGGAAAGCAGCCTGTCCTGGTGGAAAATAGCACTAGGATGGGGGGACAAGGAGGGAAAGTATGCCATCCCGGTGCTTGGGGGTGGATGGATGGACCAGAGGAGAAAACAGTGACATACAGAAAATATTTTAGAAGGCTTTATTGATATCACAAAAAGACCATTTTAAACAGTTCACTGATGCTTATTAAGCTGTCACTGGTGGTGCATTTGGGGGGCTAGCATTGTGGTTGATGTGCCAACACAAGGTGTCCTGGATCTCTCTGGCTATGCACTGCTCCGCTCAGTTCAGCTGGTCCTGGACCAGGGAAACTGGCTCGCCAGAGCTAACAGGTTTGTGTGTGTGTTCCTGTTACATGGCCCCACCAGTCTCACAGAAATTATAGAGAACGTGAGCAGGGGAGCAGTCTCTAGCTGGAAATTCATTCTGGCTGTAATTGATCTCCATTGCTGTTTTAATAATCTGAAAACTCTCTCCAAAACAGAGTGGGTGGCACTGAGCTTCTGGATAGTTAAAGTACCTTTGCTCCAGGGTGTGGGCAATGCTGGATGTAGTACTGAAATGAGAGCACATGTTCCCTTCCCATCAGGAAATACGAGAGTGCTTGCGACTATTTGTCGGTATTTCCCCACTGGCTAGACATTCAGCACTTCTGCCATTGCGAGATTGGTGCCGGCAATTTTTCATCATTTCTGTCACTTTCTGGGATTTTACAGGGCTTTTGGGGACTGTTTGGGGATTTTCTAGACTTTTGGGGACTGTCCTTTTGCATTGATTTCTGGCACTTTTGCATCACTTAGCTGGTATACAAAGCATAAGCTGCTAAGCATAATTGGTAGCAGCTCAGTTCATGTTGCGTTAAACTATGAAAAATAGCAAAAAAGCCAGTACTTTTCCTCATTGTGTAAATAAAAATGAATGATCTGTTTCAGATGGAAACAGTATTCACTGTGATTGCTTGTTTCAGGCCTAAGTGTATGCCTTCATAAGCCAGGGCTTCAGGGGGTAGGCAAGGTTTGCAAGAACAAAAGACCCCATGTGCACCCCCTAAATGCATGGTTCAGGGAAGGGTCCAAAGTCTCTGTATGTATGTATTGTTTATTGGCATGAACCAATAAATTGAAAACAACAAAACATAAAAAGACATACTAGCATATAAGACATACAAGATGCCAAAATCAAGACATTCCAAGCTTAAAATATAACAATATATATATAGGCACGTAATCCAAAAGTACATGGCCAAATATGTGCCATCATTCAAGTATCCTCACTCAAAGGTTGCCTAAACTGAAGAAAAAGCTTATGCAAAGTCTCTGTGTACATGTGGCCAAAGAACGGAAACTAATGGAAATGCAGGCATCATGGTTCTTCCTGGACCACATGGCCAGCACAGCTATGAACCAGGTGCAGTGGTCCACTACAGCCTGGAGAACTACAGAGAAAATCCCCTTCCAGTTTAGGTTGCTAGTTTAGTTGTCCTTGCTATGGGGTGGGCAGATGATGGCATTATGGCTCTCATCAATCACCCCTACCCTACACAAGTTCAGGAACCCTTCCCAATAAAAGCCCTCCATTATCTCCATGGGGTCAGTCAACTGAACTATGCGGTCCAGAAGCACTTCCACAATCACCGTGAAAACATCCACTTCTATGGTGCTCACTGTGGAGATTCCAGTGCCAAATTGCTGGGTGACAGAACAGCAGGAGTCTGGAGTGGCCAGACAGTGATGGCAATGCCCTTCTCCATGGAGATGGATGACTGCATCACCATACTCTCTTCCTCTAGTTGAGGCCTGAGCATCTTGGCTACCTGCAGGACAAGGCATCCAGAAGTTTGCAACCCACCCATTGGCTGAAATCCCATGTGCCACAGATCCTGTGTGTGCGCGTGGTTTTTGCCAGACACAATGTGCCTGCAATAAGGATCCATGTGGTTTGCTTGAGGTTTGTATGTGGCTGCGCATGCGGGCTCTGCATGGGATCCACAGGGCTTGGGATCGAGCCCAATGTCTCCTCATGAGAACAGGATGTTCTTCTACCAGTCTGTTCTTGCCTCCTTTGCTCAGACCAGCCTTGAGGTGGGTACAGCCCTGCATATGGCATCAGTGACTGAAGCTGCATCTCCCAACAGGTACCTCTCTGTGTTTACCAGCTCCCCTTGCATGGCTTCTATCCTCCCCAGTGTGGTCCGTTGTTGTCAGAGGTAGACAAGTGCACTGTGCCGAAGTGGGAGTTGCCTCTGTGGTGTGGTGTGCCCCACTATTCCAGCTACAGATTGAGAAAGAGCCTTTCTGTGCCTTGACATTATATCACACCAATGACAGCAGAAGACTGGGATCTGTTGGATTGCTCACAGGTTCTGCTCAGCAGCAGAAAGGAAGG
>QEPC01006250.1:20221-36291 GCA_003113815.1 Sphenodon punctatus
TCACCCTAGTACAACCATACCTACCTGCTGGTGCAGACTCTGGGTCGCCGGTGGCAGCCCAGAGCCCGCACTAGCAGGGACTTTGGGGAATTTTTAAATTTTTTTTTTAAAGCCAGGCTGGGCAGGGTGCGTGGGGGGTGCCCTCCCTTCCACCCGTGCAGCCTGGACTGGGGAGGGAAAGTGGGGGGGTTGTGTGTTTTTTTACATTGCAGCCATTCATTTGAATGGCTGCAATGTAAAAAATCCGGTACGGGGAATCCGGTAAACGGGCCGGATTACTGGGTTTAATCCGATACTGCCGGTACCCAAATACCGGCAGTATCGGATACCGGAAGATCCGGAATTCCCACCCCTAATAATCAGGGCTCTGAGACAACTGCGGGTCTGCAATTTGCGGATTTCCTGCAGAATCCCCTTCCCCCACAAAACCTCCTGCCCTGCTTCTCCCAGTGCAGAATTTCTAGCCTGCACTGGGGAGACACGGGACAGGAGATTTCATGGGGGAGGGGGATGAATAAATGCTTGGGGCTTCCCTTCCCCCTGGTTCCATTGGGAGGGAGGGGCTGCCAGGGCTCATCTCCCCCCCGTCTTCTCAGCCAGGCAAATAAATGTATGCAGTACCACTGGCGGTGGCAGCTTCTTTCAATCTTCTTCAGTCACTTCTTCTGGTCACCTCCTGGCCATTTCCTTGCCCCTCCCAACAGGACCTCCCAGAGCAGCGCAGCCAGATGACATCATCCAGCTGCGTTGCTCTAGGAGGCCCTGTTGGGAGGGGCCAGGAAGCAGTCAGAAGAAGTGGCTGAAGAAGTGGGAGAGAATCTGCTGCTCTCCTAGCTATGTTTATTTGCCTGGCTGAGGAGGGTGGGGAGGAGGCGAGCACTTGCACCCTCCAATGCAGCCAGGGGGGAGGGAGGAAGCTGGCTGCCACTGCTGCTGCTAGGTTTGTTTATTTTCCCAGCTGAGGGGGGGGGAAGGTGGGTCCTGATAGCCCCTCCCACCCATGAAGCTTGGGGGAGGGTAAGCTAGCTCTGCGCTGCATCTGGGAGGCTGGAGAGCCCAGCACAATAAGGTACAGAATAGTGCCCTGAGCCTCCCAGACTCCAACCAATCTGGGCCCTGGTCATAATGCAAGCTATTGCTGCAGGTTGTTTGCCCAGGAAAGTCAAGTGGCGTTGGCTTTTTTCTGTGGGTGCTGTGGCACCTGGGGTACAGAACCCAGAGACATTGGGGGGTGAGGGATAGCTGCTGGCCTTTGCTGACATTTGGGTGAGGCCTGATGTACAGAGAGAATGGTCAGACTCATCCTCTGAGGGCAGCCTATGTGTTTATAGGGTAGCACATGGGATGGGCGAATGCGGTTTGGAAGTTCAGATCGAACTCGACCAGTTTGGTCGACTGAACTTCTGAACCGAACCGAATTTTCGAACCGAATCGAATTTCCAAACTCGGCTCTGTTCACCCATCCCTAAAAGATAATATTCCATTTAGTTCAATGGGGTTTGAATTTCCGAACTTTGTTCAGAGTTCAGAGTTCAGAACTCAAATAGTTCAGTCAACCGAACCGAACTTCTGAACCGAACTGAATTTCTGAACTGAACCGAACCAAATTTCTGAACTCGGTTCTGTTCGCCCATCCCTAGGTAGCACACAACAGGGTTCCATGCATGCATGATGGAGTGTAGACACCACACAACCCTGCTGCAGTTCCAAGTTCAGGAGAACGGAAGAGTGGGAGCCCCAGACGAGATGAGAGAGTGGAATGCAGACAAGATCATGACTTTTCTGGATGTTTGTGCACTGCCAGAAGTAGGACAGTCACTATTGGAGGCTGGACCTTCCCTGCCATTTCTCCTCATCACTGCCCTGCTGACAGTGAGAAGATACGTGCGGGGCCACTGCAAGTGCCTCAATCAGATGGCAGAGATTAATCTCTTCAGGGAAACAAGTGATTCAGTGTACAGGGAATGTGAACCGACTGGAGAGCTTATTGCCTTATACAAGGTTTCAATATTCAGAGCAGTACTGAGCACCCTCACAAGCAGGGATGTTTTCCACCTCAACTGTATGGAAATGCAGAAGATACTAGAGAGGGGGTACAAGAGACACATGTTTTTCTGGGGGTTTTATGTGAATTGAGAGGGATTTCCAACACTATGGCATGTAAGACCCCAATAAAACCCCAAACCGCATGTTGCTGCCTGCCTGTACATCACTGTGAGCCATGTATGCAAGAAACCAGACTGACAACATGCAAAGACTGATTGTGTTTGATTTCAATTTTTACTTTTGTTTTCAATTTTCACCATAGGCACTCAATAAAGTATGTGAGTTGCAAAATAAACTCCGCATTCTGTGCACAGCAAAAGGTTATTTCCAGCTGTCAAGTGCTGGCAGGTATAAACCTGTGTATGAACCTCTGTTGGTGGGCAGGGATAGCAGGTGCTGGAACATCTCCTGGAATCATAATAGCCCAGAAGAAACAGCTGGTGCGGCTTCTTCTTCCCATGGTTAGCCATGGTTGAGAGTCATGACAGAGAGTGGAATACTGAGGCTGTGGGGGGAGCTAGTGAGAGGAGCATGGCGGGGAAGAACACCGGCCCATGTATTAGGCGTGTCATGCTAAACGTGTGAGTGAGAGCTGCCTGAACACATGAGAAATACACGCAGGGGGCAGTCCATTTATTAAGTTCTATGTATTTATTTGCATTTATATCCCGTCCTTCCCTGAAGGCTCAGGGCAGCTTACAAAACCCCCCAAAAACCTACACACTAAAAATGTGAGTGTGGGATGCACAAACCAAACCCAGACTCCAGGGGGCTATTGTCTCATTTGTTAACACCCAAAGAGTACATAGTTCAAGGTAAAAGAAAGCAACAGTTTTCACAAGGTTTTTCCAAGATGCTGTCAATTCACATTTGAGTCAAAATTGTACTAGAGAAATGGCTTTTACGAAGTCTATGCAAGGAAGAAACATTTCTGTTTAGAATCCCAGTTCCAATTAAATTTTTCTTCTTCTTTTTCTTTTTTCTTTTTTTCCAGTTCAGACAAACATTTTCAGATTTAAATTTTGTATTTTTGCAGTTCAAACACTGTAGCTGATTTATGTGTATAGAATGAGATAGAATCTGCTTTACTTGTGCATTTTAATGGGAAATGCCAGAAGGCTATGCTTCACTGTACCCTATTTTACTGGGCTGAGTAGCAAGGGGGCAATATAGTAGTCAGTAAACCACCTGAGAATTCCCTAAAACATGAAAAATCTTCAAGTGGGACATTAAGCCATGGCACAGAGCAGACTCATTGAAACAAAGAATTTGGCCCAAAGGAACCTGTGAGTATCTATTTAATCAAATGAATACAGCTTTTTATTGTTTTTAGCCCAAAGAGTATTTATTTTTCACTACCAGTCCTAACTTCAGTCAATTTTTGGATAATGTTTGTTAGATTATAGACATTCTACACATCAGTGTTATTCCCGATTCCTGGTGTACTTCCTGGTGTTATTCCTGATTCCTGAGCCACGGTTCAGTTCCTATCTCACCTAAGCCAGTCTTTCATTGGTGTAGCTCCATTGGAGTGAGTTGCTCTTGCTTTTCACAAAATTAACTGAGGTCAGATTCCAATCAAATGTGTTAATATTGTCATATCTTCTAAGATCTGACGGTATTTGAATTTAATTTAACAGGGAGAACCTGGCAATCCTGGAAGAAGAGGACAGAGGGGGTCACCTGGTCATCAGGGCTGGAGGGTTTGTATTTAATCTCTTGTTTGTTGCTGGGGGTTTAAATATCTTATTGGTTGCAATCCTTGTTCTATTGTAACAAAGGCTGGGCAGCTCAGTACACTTCAAAGGCTTTATTCTAATTAAGCTATTAATTTTGTTGCACTAATTTTACTCTAAGATATCCCTTTTCCTTTCCTAGGGAGACTCTTAAAGCATGTCCCCACACAGCTTGGGCATATACCTCATATGCATACATGACTTGCAACAAATGCCCTTGCTTAACTCTGTCTCCTTGTGCCTTGCTGTTCTTCCCTTATCTTTTCTGCAAGGCATTCTAGTATCAACAAACCAGAGAGATTCCTGGCATTTAGCATTGCTAGAGAAAACATTTTTTTTTCATATTGCAACAGCTTAGAATAATCAAAGAGCATGCTGGAAATCCACTGTTAGCATGGGAGATTTCAGTGGGCCTCAGTACAAACAGGCCTTAATAGGAAGACATATTTTAGTTGCTGCTGCTATTTTTGGAAAACAGGAGACCTTACCTAGGTAGAGAAATCAGGAAATGTGCTCTCCATCCCACACCTGAACAGAGACGCAAAAGCCATCAGAGGAGAAGTGTTCCCTCCCTCGCTCTTGTGCTTCCATTGAGGGCTACTAAATTCTAGCTTTTGATTTTAGTTTCTGTCCTCCTGGACTTGCTGTAAATAAAATGGAAACAATAATCACTGGAGTATAGCCTGATTAAAAAGGGCAAATGCATTAACTTGAAATGGTCTTTTTTTTTAAAAGGGAGATGATGGCATTGCTGGCTATGGTGGACAAGGAAATAAAGGAGTAAAGGTAAAAGTGAAAGTCCAACATCCCATCTGTATTAATTTAGAAATTTGGTACCATGGAGGGGAATGCAATAAAGCATGGGTTTCTATAGAGCAGGAGGTCTCAGATTTTTTTTTTGACCGACAAACCATTGCTAAGCTAACCCTCCAAATTTCCCGCAGGCCAACATGTGCCCACAGAAGAGGGTTGTAGCTTAGCAAATGTTCATGGGGAGCTGGTTGCAGCTACCCAAGGTGGGCAGTTTCAGTCCGTGCCAGTGTAGCAGCCATCTCTGGGGTAGGGTGCTTGGGAAAGATCATAATCAGGGCCTTGTGGAGTCTGCATTTTCCCCATTGGCAGCAATGATCCATAATACACAGGTGTTGACCATGGTGCTGGCAAGGACTAAAGTCTGTTTGTCTGTAGCCAGGGCTGGTTTCATAGATCAGAAACAGATTACTTACCAAGGCCTTGCAGACAGAAGACCCATGGGGGCCATGGGTGGCCTTGCCCCCCTGCTAGATTTCCCTGCCCCTTTCCCTTTGGAGTGCTGTGATATCCCAACTCTCCAAAAGGGGTAAGGCCACATCAGAAAAGGAGTGGGAGAAAGGGACTCTCTCACCCCTTTCTAAAGCGTATGCCCCCTTTGGAGCATTGTGATGTCACAGCATTCTAAAGGGAGTGAGTGCGGGCAAGGGGGGGGGCAAGGGCACACTCTTGACCCCACCCCACCCCCAGTGCCCATCATAAGGAAAGCCTCTTCACACTGCCTCTTTTGGATGTGTCCCCTGCTTTCACCTAAATATTTTGGTGGTGCCCTAGAGCAGACCACAGACTAGATCTCAGAACACTACTCTAGATATTTAGGTCAGTTCTACATATCCTGTACCATAACTCTCATCTCCACATATGCTTCCGCTCCTTCACTAAGGCTGCATTCACATGACCCTTTTCTCCCACCCCTTCCATTTTTTGTATGCCATTGTAAACATGTGTTTTATCTGTTCCCATGTTCCTCTCCCTAGCTTTAAAAGTTACCTCCCATATTCCCAAGGTTGCTGCTAGGTATCCTGAACTTTTAAAAGCCTGGCATTATTTCTGGGGACTGGAGAACAAACAGGAAGATACAAAGCAACAACTACCAATCCCCCCTCCCAAACAACCCAAAACAAACATGAGAAATATACGAGTCTGTGATGCAGGCAGACTGACTGCATGATTGATCCCTTCACATGATACTAAAAGTGTGTGAGAGAGAATTAGCATAATTGTTAGACCTTAGTTTTTTACTTAAATGTTTTTGATTAAACGTACATTACAGCGACTCCCTCTGGTGGCAGCATGGTGGGGGCTAGGTAGTGTGGGGAATGATGGGTGAGGAATGAAGGGTGAAGCTCTTGCTTCTGTCCGGAATGGGGAAGTTGTGAATACAATGAGACAAGATATACTGAGTTTTGTTATTATATTGTGTAATGTTATTGAGTCAGTATGTATGGGGCTATTATTTTTTGTAGTGAGGGGCCTTTTCTCCTGGTGAGAGCAGGACAGGGGGGGTGTCTCCTCTCCTCCCCCCTTTTCTTGGTGGTAGTTGGGTGGGGGTTGGGGAGTGGGAAGGAAGATGTTATGGTAATAGTATTGGGAAGGATGGGGGGAGGGTATTATATGGTTATGTTTATGTGCAATCTGATATTATTGGAATTGTTATATTTCATTGGTTTAGCTGTTTATTGTTGGATTGTATTTGGCCCTTGTGGGCATTTTGTATCGTACTTACTCTTATGTTGTAAGTGGCCTTAGGCGAAAGGAGTGCGGGGTATAAATTAAAATTGAAATGAAATGAAATTGAAATGAAATGTATTGCACAGGATGCACGCTCAGTATAGAAAGGCACCCTGTGCTTACACCTGGAAGCTGTTAGAATAATAGAGTCTTAGAGTCTGAAGTTCCCTCAGGGGTCATCTAGTGCAACCCCCTGCTCAGTGCAGGAAATCCACAGCTACAGCATCCCTGACAGATAGCCGTCCAGCCTCTGTGTGAAAACCTCCGGCAAAGGAGAGCCCGCCATCACCCTAGGCAGTTTGTTCCACTGTTGAACAGCTCTTACCATTGTAATTTGATCCCATTAGTTCTTGTCCTGCCCTCAGAAGCAACAGAGAACAAGTCTGCATCATCTTCTGTGTGACAGCCCTCCAGATACTTGAAATCAGCTATCGTGTCTCCCTTTAGTCTTCTCCTCTCCAGGCTAAACATTCCCAGCTCCTTCAACCTTTCTTCATAGGACTTGGTTTCCAGACCCCTGATCATCTGTGTTGCTCTCCTCTGAACCTGTTCCAATTCATCAGTGTCCTCCTTAACATGCGGTGCCCAGAACTGGACACATTACTCCAGATGAGGACTGACCAGCGCAAAATAGAGTGAAAGGACACCAGGCAGAATACCGGTTACCGGTTCTCAAAAAACCGGATTCGCGGATTGCACCCGGTATACCGGTACCGGATTTATTCCATTGATTTCAATGGGGAACTGTCCCCATTGAAATCAATGGAATAAAAAAAAAATTCCTCCCCTCTCCCCCTCCCAGGCTGTGCGGGTGGAAGGGGGGGCACCCCCCACCCACCCTGCCCAGCCTGGATTTAATAAACAATTTTTTTTCTTTAAGTCCCAAGTGTGGGCTTCGGGCCGCTGCTGGTGACCCGGAGCCTGCACCAGCATCCAGCAGCAGGTAAATACTGGTACTAGGGTGATCCCTGGGGTGGGGGGTGGTTTAACACCCCCCCACCCCAGGGATCACCCTACCTCCCCACCCAGGGATTGCCTACCTTGCACTCCGGGCAGCAGCGGCGGTCTGACACTGACAGCTTCAGCGCTGGCTGTGGCTGCCGGCTTCAGCGCTACTAGGCCTTCCGGTGAACTTCCAGGTTTCACCAGAAGGCCTAGTAGCGCTGAAGCTGGCAGCCACAGCCAGCGCTGAAGTCACTGGAGCTGGTCCGCCACCGCCGCCACCTGGAGCGCAAGGTAGGCGATCCCTGGGTGGGGAGGTAGGGTGATCCCTGGGTGGGGTGTGTGTTAAACCACCCCACACACCAGGGATCACCCTAGTACTGGTACTTACCTGCTGCTGGATGCTGGTGCAGGCTCCGTGTTGCCGGTGGCGGCCTGGAGTCCGCACTTGGGACTTAAAGAAAAAAGATTTGTTTTTTAAATCCAGGCTGGTCAGGGTGGGTGGGGGGTGTCCCCCCTTCCACCTGCGCAGCCTGGACTCAGGGAGGGAAAGTGTTTGGGGGGGGGGGTTTACATTGCGGCCATTCAAATGAATGGTCGCAATGTAAAAAAAAAACACAACCCCCCCCAAACACTTTCTCTCCCCGAGTCCAGGCTGCGCGTAAAAATCCGGTATGGGGGAGAATCCGGAAAATGGGCAATATTGTTTTATTGAGTGTTATTTGCTGCCCCAGGCTGCCCTATGGGCAGGAGGGGCGGGATATAAATTTTAAATAAATAAATAAATTACCAAGTTTAATTGATGGGCATAATGGGCATTTGGGTATCTATCCCAGATCTTCTTTTGGACTCCCCCATGTTGACCACGCATCATGATCACACCACCATAACTTCATGCAATGAGTTTCTGCTTGTCCACATCCTCTGTAAAAACAGCATCTAGTTGCTGAAGCAAAGCTGCAGCAACTGTTTCTGCATGAGAGTCTGGCATCTGTGTGAATCCATAGAAGCATTCAACAGTTGAGCAATTGTCATCAATGTACTGGTAAATTAATACACTTTTAAACTGCTGGATCCCTAGCCACTGTAACCATACAGTCAAGTAGTTCATTCTGAATGGTTTTCAAAAGGTCCCTGAAGATGGTCACACTCTGAAAATGCTTCACCATAGCAGAATCAATGGTAGCAGGCAGCCACAGACTAGGTCAGTGATAGCACCTCTGCCGTGCAGCTTGTCAGTGTCGGAGTTGGCTGGGACCTGTCGAACCAAGCCCCTCCTCCCCTCAGGAAGGAAAAGCCGGGCACACAGATTATTTTTTTTCAAATTGCCCTCCTCCCACCCCCCAACGTTCAGCAGCAGAAGCCACCACTGCTGTCCAGCCAGGGCTTGTGGAGCACTGCCCAACAGCCTTGAACTAAGAACTACCACTGTCTAGCCCATATTTAACCAGCTTGTTAAGAAGGATATCATGAGGGACTTTGTCAAATGCTTTGCTGAAATCAAGATATACTATGTCCACGGCATTTCCATGATCTGCTAAACTAGTAACTTGATAAAAAAAGGAAATAAGTTTAGTCTGGAATGACTTGTTCTTGACAAACCCATTCTGATTCCTAGTAATCACAGCATTGTTTTCTAAATGTTTACAGATTGACTGCTTTATAATCTGCTCTAGAATCTTTCCAGGTATTGATGTCATGTTGTAGTTTCCCAAGTACTCCTTCCCCCCCCCTTTTAAGATGGGGACAACATTTGCCTGTCTCCAGTTTTCCGATACCTCACCCGTTCTCCAAGAGTTCTCAAAATTTATAGACAGAGGTTCCGAGGTTACGTCTGGAAGTTTCTTCAGTACCCTAGAATGTAGTTCATCTGGCCCTGGAGACCGAACTCATTTAAAGTAGCTAGGTGTTCTCTTACCATCTCTTTACCTATTCTGAACTGCAATTCCTTCCCTTCATCATTATTGCTTACTCTTGCCAGGTTGGACATAATTTCCCTTGTCGGAGAAGATGGAGGCAAAATAGGAGTTGAACAATTCTGCCTTCTCTCTGTCACCTGTTAACATTTTACCATCTTCACCAAGCAGCGGACATACCGCTTCCTTGTTCTTTCTCTTGCTTCGGACATAGATGAAACCCCCCTTTTTGTTGTTCTTAGCATGTCTTGTAAGCCTTGGCTCATTCTGAGCTTTAGCTTTCCTGACATTGTCCCTACAGGTTTGGGCTACTCTTCTGTACTCGTCCTTGGTGACTTGTCCCTCCTTCCATTTCTTATACATGTCCTTTCAAATTCTCAGCTCATCAGAAAGCTGCTTGTGCAGTTTCACTGGTTTCTTTAGAGGTCTTCCATTTTTCTCTCTCATTGGAATTGTTTGCAATCGTGCTTTTGGTATCTCATTTTTCAGAACCCCCACCTATCTGGACTCTTTTATCCTTTAGATTTTCTAGTCATGGAATCCTACCTAGCTTTCCTCTGGGTTTATTAAAATCAGGTTTCCTAAAGTCCAGGGTACATGTCTGGCTATTCTCAGCTTTCGCTTTCCTTGATATCATGAATTCCAAGATGACGTGATCACTTCCACCCAAGGTTCACACTACTTTCACCTTATTGACCAGTTCTTTCCTGTTGGTAAGGATCAAGTCCAGGATAGCTGACCCCCTCATTTCTTCTTCCACCTTCTGAAAGATGAAGTTGTCAGCAAGGCAAGGCAATAATTTTTTGGATATTCCATTCTGAGAAGAGTTTGATTTCTGTAGATATCAGGGTAGTTGAAGTTCCCCATTACTACTATGTCTTGCCTCTTTGGAAGTTTTGCAGTCTGGTTTAGGAAAGCATCATCTGAGGGTCTTCTGGGCATGCATGAGTGAACAGACGTGTGTGGCTGAGCTCCCTCCTGACCCGAAGTAAAAAGAAGGAAAAAAATGGTAAATGCTTCAACAAAAGTAAGAAAAAAATAGTCACAAAAGAAAAGAGAATGAACCAGAAAAAAAAAAACGAACCAGAAAGCATATTTGAAAAATCTGGGCTCCTGCGGTGAAGCGCGTGAAGAGGAGAGGCCCTCATTAACAAAATGGCATCAGATACGCATGACAATACCAGTGACCCGGTCACAACACAGCAAGTAATAGAACTATTTAAATCAATCAAAGAAGACTTAGGGATAAACAAAGAGGGGATAACAGCAATCAAGGCTGGCCTGGGGGAGCTAAAATCTCAGATGGAAGGAATAACAAAGAGAATTGAGGAGGTGGAAACCAGAGTAAGCGAGCAGGAAGACAGGGAGAACAACAATGAACAAAGGGTGGCTCGCACAGAAGCTGAAGTAAAGACATTACATGATAAACTGGAGGATCTGGAAAACTGCTCCAGGAGAAATAATTTAAGAATCATGGTGGTACCTGAAGGATCAAAAGCAGTGGAAGTGGGTGACCTAGTGCAGCAAGTTATGCAAGAAATATTTCCTGAAAAACAGGAACTATACCAGCTGGAGCTAGAAAGAGCACACAGGTCCCTTTGACCCAAACCTAAAGACCAGGATTCCCCAAGAGCACTGATTGTAAAATTTCTTAGATCTCAAGCTAAAGAAAACATATTGAGAGCAGCTAGAAACACTAAAGATTTGAACTTCCAAGGACATAAGATAACAGTCTTCCCAGATCTTGCTTTTGAGACATTACAGAAAAGGAAAGCTTGGAGAAAATATCTAGATATCTTCCAAAAAATGGGAATAAAAGCACAAGTTTTCTTCCCTGCAAAGTTCTCATTCATCTACAAAGATAGAAGAAGATACTTCATACAGCAAGAAGACTTGCAGAGATTTATAGAATTTTTTTTTAAAGAAAATAATTGAGAAGTACGACACTGGACTAAATAATATTTGGTGACTATATAAATAAATTTTAAAAAAAATACTATATGAGATGAGAGGTATAAGAATAAGGAAAATGATAAAATAGGGTTGGGAGGGAGTGGGGAGCCTACGTCACACGTTACTCGAGTTTAAGGGGGCCCTTTGGAGAAGAAACTGTTAGAGGGATTGTTTAAAGTTTGAAATTGAAGGGGGGAACTGTTTATTTTTTGTTTGTTTAGAGGTGGGAATAAAGGGTGACAGAGAGATGGTGTTAGAAAGAGAATATGGAGGGAGGGGAGAGGGAAATAAGGGGAATAGAATAGACAATAACTACAAGACCAACAAAAACATAGTGAACAGAAATGAGAAAAAGAATAGAGTGAAACTAAATAGAACTGAAAGAAAAGGGAAAAACCCACACTGGATATACTATAGAGGAATGGAGAAGGTAAAGCAGAAAAAAAAAAGAAAACAAATACTATACCAATGGATAAGCTTAAAGTAATTTCATTTAATGTTTGTGGGCTCAACAACCCTATAAAATGTAAAAGGGTATGGCAACTCATAAAAAACACAGCCACACATATTTATGATGCAAGAAATGCATCTGATTATACAAGATAACTATAGATTTAGTAATAAAGAATATAAAATATACTTTGCAAATGGAGGGGGAAAAAAGGCAGGAGTCCTAATAGGCATATCTAAATCCTTGAATATGCAAATTAAAGAAATAAATAAAGATGATCAAGGCCGGGTACTGATAATCAAAGGACTGATAGAACAGGACAAATACACTATTGCATCAGTGTATGCTCCCAATAATAACATCAGAGCATTCCTAACTAAACTGATTCCAGAGATTACAGAAAAAATAGAAGGAAGAGCCATAATAAGTGGAGATTTTAATTCCCCATTAACTTCTATGGATCTGTTTACTAAAGCACCCCTAAATAAGCAACAAGAGAAAATAAAAAAAGTAATTGAAGACAACCAATGGAGAGAAATTTGGCGAGTATTCCATCCACAGGAGCAGGGGTTCACGTTTTATTCAAATCCCCATAAAACATCATCAAAGATAGATCACATATTAGTTAATCAAGAACTATTGCCCATTTGTGAGAGGGCATATATACAGCTTATACCCCTATCAGATCATAACGCAATAGTTGTAGAAATAAATACAAAACTCAATAAAAAAGAAACCACACAGATATGGAAACTCAAATTTTTTTATTTAAATAATAAATGGATTCAGGAAAAAATACAAGAAGGCATACAGGAATATATGCAGAATAATGACCAGCCAGGGATGTCTATAATGACTATATGGGATGCAGCAAAAGCAGTCCTGAGGGGACAGTTTATTTCACTGGGCGCACTCCTAAGAAAGGAAAAAGGAACACAAATTAATCACCTTTACCTGCAGATAAAACAATTAGCAAAACAACCTGCAATAAATGCAGAAAAAATAACTGAGATGAAAACACAGATAAATTTACTAGAGACAGAAGCTACAATTAATAAACTTAGATATGCCAAAGCATACTACTTTGAAAAAGCAAACAAAGCCGACAGGGTCCTGGCATGGATGATTAAAAAAAAGAGACAAAAGTTAGACATTCCATATATAAGACAGAATCCAGAAGCAGAAATGCTTAAAGGTAAAGAGAAAGAGCAATGCTTTCTTGAGTTTTATAATAAAATATATAAAACCACAGAGCCCCCACAAAAGAATATAAACGAATTCCTAGACAAGATCAAGATACCTAAAATTAACCAGGCCCAAAAAGAGTTCTTAAACAGAGATATAGAAGAAAAAGAAATCAATGATGCCATTAAAAACCTACCCCACAATAAAGCCGCTGGACCAGATGGATACCCGTGCGAATTTTACAAAACATTTGCAAAAAACTTAACCCCAATATTAAAAAGAGTATATAACGAAACAATTAGACAACAAACAACGCCAGATACATTCTACGAGGCCAATATTATGCTGTGCCCAAAAGAAGGAAAAAATAAGGAACTATGCGGTGGGTACAGACCAATCTCATTGATTAACACAGACGCAAAAATATTCACAAAAATCTTGGCAGAAAGACTAAAGTTAATTATACCTGAAGTAATAGAAAAAGATCAAACAGGCTTTATGCCAGGCAGACTTGGCATTGACAACATAAGGAAAGTTATTGACCTCATAACACATATAAAGTCAAACAACACGCCAGCGGCCATTATCTCGCTAGATGCGGAGAAGGCCTTTGATTTTGTGGAACACAATTTTTTGTTAGAAACGATGAAAAGAATGGGCATGGAAGGAAACTTCCTTGAGTGGGTTAAGATAATATACAAGAAACCCAAAGCCAAATTAATTCTAGATGGAAAAACAACACCTGAGTTCAAATTGACTAGAGGTACTCGGCAGGGATGTCCCCTATCTCCACTTTTATTTAATATAGCCATTGAACCTCTTGCCATTGCTATAAGATCACAGCAACAGATTAAAGGAATACAGATTCAGCAAAAGGAATTCAAAGCTGCAATGTATGCAGATGACATGATGCTCAGTCTAACAGATCTCCCTACATCCATTCCAAAATTAATAGAGACTATTACGCAATTTGGTGGGGTGTCAGGGTATAGAGTGAATATAGATAAATCCCAAATGTTACTCTTCCATGAAGAAAAACTAAATGCAATCGAAAAAGAGAAAGCAACACCTTTTAAGATACAAGACAACTACATCAAATATCTGGGAATAAACATCCCCAAAAAATGCAAAGACCTATATAAATTAAACTTTGCCCCTCTATTAGAAGAAGTTAAAAGGAAAGAGGAGGAGTGGAAAAAATTACAACTATCATGGATAGGTAGAATAAACTTAGTAAAAATGGCCCTACTACCAAAATTACTCTATACATCATTTGCTCTACTGATTAGAATCCCTAAAGAATATTATGACACAATAAACAAGAACATTGCAAGAATAATTGCAAGAATAATAATCACAATTTGAATATAATTTTTGATGAATAAAAACATTTTTTAAAATGTATATATTAATACACTTGTATCCCGCCCCATCCTGCCTCCAGCAGCTTGGGGCAGCTCACAAAAAGGAAATAAACAATCAGTTTATACAATAAAACCACAGTAAGAAATATATAAAACATCATTAAAAATCTATACAATAAAAAGTCAGATGTGAAAAATACATAGAAAAAGAAAAAATCCACCCATCCCTAAACCTCTCCAATACCATCCGCTCCACCAAATGCCTGCTAGAAGAACCACATCTTATGCTGCCACCTAAAGACAAGGAAAGTCAGACTGAGGCGAACACCAACTGGGAGGGAGTTCCAGAACGCAGGTGCGGTTGCCGAGAACACCTGCCTGTTGGTCCCCACCCGACGATAGTAAGGGACCTCCAGGAGGGCGCCCCCCCCCGACAACTGCAGGAGCCACCCAGGAAGTGAGATGATCCATCAGATAGCAAGGTTCCAGGCCATTAAGGCCTTTATAGCTCAAAACCTCTGCAGCCTCCAGACCATCACCATGGGCAGCCCCAATTGAGGGCATTACAGTAATCCTGCCTCGAAGTGACAAGTGCATGGATGACTGTGGTGAGATCGGAGTCTGAGACGTAAGGGTGGAGCTGCCTCACCAGATGTAACTTGTGAAAGGCACTCCTGGCCACAGCTGACACATGGACATCCAGGCACAACTGCGAATCCAGGAATACCCCAAGGCTTCATACACAAGGTGCAAGCACTGGACGAACCCCTCCAATAACAGGAGATTTCCCCCCCCATCCAGACTACCCACCCCACCAAAAAGCATCACCTCTGTTTTGTTGGGATTCAACCTCAATTGGCTAGTCCTCATCCAGTCCCCCACCGCAGCCAGGCACTGGGAAAGCAATGAGACTGCAAGGTCTGGGTCAGATGAAAAGGAGAGATACAGCTCAGTATCATCAGATTATTAATGACATTGTACTCCCCACTTACATATGACTTCCCCCAGTGGCTGCATATACACATTGAACAAGAGGAGGGACACAATGGAACCCTGAGGGACCCCACACAGGAGACCCCTGGGCGAAGAAGTATATTCCCCCAGGACTACCTATTGAGATATTTCAGCTAGAAAGGAATGGAAACACTGCAAAACTGTCCCATCCACTTCAACCAAGTCGCGCAGGCAGTCACCAACACTTCATGATTCTCCATGTCAAAAACCACCAAGAGACTGAGCAAAACCAGCAGAGTTGAATGCCACCTGTACAGCTCCACTCACAGGTCATCGACTAAGGCCACAAGGGCAGTCTCAGTGCCATAACCTGGATGAAACCCAAACTGCAAGGGGTCTAGGAAACTAGGCAGTCCAAGTGCACCTGCAACTGATGGGCCACCACATGTTTAATAGCCTTCCCTAAAGGGAAGGTTAGAGACAGGCCGGTAACTCGCCAGGGAATCAATGTCAAGAGATGGTTTCTTGAGAAGTGGTCAGACCAACGCCTCCTTAAATGAGTCCAGCACCCTTCCCTCCCCAAAGGAGGGGTTGATAATCCCGGCCAGCACTGACTCTACAGTCTCCCTGCTGGCCTTTAATCAGCCAGGATGGGCAAAGGTGAAGTTCAAATGACTTCCTATCCTCCAACTGCCTTGACTTCCTATCCTCCAACTCCTCCCTTGACCCCCTCCAATCTGGCTTCCGCCCCCTTCATTCTACTGAAACTGCTCTGGCTAAGATTACCAATGATCTTCTGGTGGCTAAATCTAAACGTCTCTATTCCATTCTTGTCCTCCTTGATCTCTCTGCTGCCTTCGATACTGTTGACCACTCACTCTTGCTGGATTCCCTTCACTCCCTTGGCTTTTGTGGCTCTGTCCATAACTGGTTCTCCTCCTACCTCTCTGACCGCTCCTTTAATGTGTCTCTCTCCAACTCC
>QEPC01006250.1:55368-68087 GCA_003113815.1 Sphenodon punctatus
AAAAATCCATGTTGGTCTAACTCTTCTGCCATTGTCCATTGTGTTAGACCTGTATTCAGCACTTCTGAAAATGTTACCGGTGTTCCCCCATGAATAATAAACCCTAGCTCACTATAATATTTAGTTTCTCTTTTCCCTGGGGGAAAGGAAACTATTTTCATGAGGAAACTTTGAATTCCTATTGTTTTCCATCAGGAAGTTAATTTTGACAAAGGATTTTATTTTTAGTGTATTGACAGGGCTCTTCAAGATCACACCTAGTAATCTGAAGCTCTTCTTCTGCATCTTCAGAGTAGCTGCTTCAGAGACAATGGGTGAAAATATACATGACAGTGGAGGGCCACTATCATGAACTGATCCGGACCAGGGGGCCGCTCGAACCTCAGCCAGGATTGGGTCTGGACATGGAACAAACGTTCATGTGGCTGGGGGGTGCTGCACAAATGTGCAGCCAGCCTCAATCCTCAACCCAGCCTCAACCCAGCGGCCCGCCTCCCCCCCATAACAGGTGGCCATGGCAGTCAATGACAGCCACCATGGTTTCCTGTCATTGGGGCTATTCTGGACTGAGCGGAGAACACAGTGAGCTACCCCATGTGAAAGCCCTCTGTTGCCTGGTCAGGCAGAGCTTTCCCAGAGTGTGGTAGTAGCTAGCCCGGGCTATGACTCCAGAAGTCTTCGAAGTCTCAGCCCCTAGCCACCACCACACCCAGGGAAACTCCAGGGCAAACATCTGGATGCCCCTTAAACATAACAGTGGCCATGGTGGCCATAAGAGAGGTGGCCATAAGAGAGAATGGTAGGATTTAAACGGCAAGCCTCATACCAAGGGGTAATCATTTGTAATATTTACCCTGCATAGGTGCTTCCATATAGAGCATACATAACATCTGTATGGAATTAGGAATTTTCCATGTAACCACCTGAAAAGGACTCATTTCAAAATACAAATACATAGAAGAAAATCCTCATAAGTCCAGAGACCACTGGGTTTTGATGCAAACTTTAGAAACACAAAAAATACCTTGTACCTTGTTACTCCTTTTATTGAAGGAGCTCTAAGTATTTTACAATCCAGGGGCATAGCTATAATAGGTGCAGCAGGTTCAGCTGCACCGGGGCCCATGTGTCTGGGCCCCCCACATGCATGTAGAATGCATATGCACACTGGAGTGGAATGCTCCAGCAGGGGGGCCAGTTCATTTTCTGTACCGGGGCCCATTCCCATCCTTTGGTGAAAACACTATGATGAATTTAGCCTCACAACCCCCTGTGAAACAGAAAAGTATTTCTGCTTCCATTATACCAATGAGGAAACAGGAACGCAGTTAAGGGATCCCCCCCCCCCCCAAAGTTCCATAAAATGCTTGTTGGCAGTACTAGGAATAGAATTCTATTCCAGATTCACCATCCTATGTTTCCAACACCACCTTTCTTTTAGCAAAGTATATTCAAATCCAAAGCGATTTTAAATAGTTTTTTCTCAATGTTTTCAGGGTTCTTCAGGGATTACTGGCCAGAAAGGGGCCCCAGGAGCCCAGGGACTACCAGGACATAGGGTATGAATTGATCACATCAACTCTGTTCAATTTTATCTGCATGAAAGTCCTTAACATATAAATTCCTACAATATATAGTATGATCAGTCATATTCTGGTAGAAGTTGTCTTGTCTAATGAGCACTCTTTCATCTTAATTCCCTTTAGTAAGGCAACCAATCAGATGAAAGCTTTCAGATAGGATTATAATCTGCTATCTTTTCCTGTAGGGTGCTAAAGGAGCACAGGGACTGGCATTATTTTCTGTAAGTATCTCTGATACATACTGTACTAGATACACTGAGAAGTAAACCACTTCGTGGACTAACACTGTATTCATTTTTCCTCCTCCTGATTCCCACCCCCCCATTCTCAGCCATGTGAACTCATTGCATATGTGCGTGAACACAGCCGTGAGTACTGCATGTTGGTGGTAATACTGCATGACTGGGGAATCAAAATACTGAAATATAGTAACTGAAGTTACCAAATAAATAAATTGGAGGGGGTTGTTCTTGTGCTGGTCCCAAACATAAGAAATGGAGACAAAGTAGTTAAAGTGATCTCTTTTATTGGGTCAACCATAGTGGGTGAGAATCTGCAAGCTTTGAGACCACACAGAACCCTTAATTAGACATTTAACTAAGTTGTGACTTTTTATATGCCTGAGAAAGGACCCTGCATGGCCGGAAAGCTTTCATATTCTCACCCAACTACAGTTGATCCAATAAAAGATATTATCTGAACTACTTTGTCTCCAAATAAATGAAATAACTGAAATACCAAAACAAAGTTACCCAATAAAGAAAGTTACTGAAGTGAATGAATGACTATGTGACTTATTGCATTCCTAGCAAAGATTTATTTGCATCTTTACTTATTTAAACAAATATCTGAATAATATTAATGAATATTAAATGGAATAGTAGTTTCAGCCCTACACATGGAGTAGAATAGAAGTCCAGGTGTTTTGATAATCTGTTGAGTTACAACTCTTATTTCTCCAAATTGTGAACGAAACCAGTGAGAGGGAAGAATGCAAAGTAAGGGTCAGATCCTAAATCCCATTCTTATGTAGTATTTCCATTGAAACAATAAGAATTGTGCATGCACATGAAATACTCTAAAATAATAAGCAAAAAATCCATTTTACTCTGCTTTTTAAAAAAAGCTATTTTAAAGGCTATTTTAACATGTCTTCTTTTTTCACTTTTTTTTTTAGTTTGTTGGAATGGTAAGAGCTTACTATTACTTTGTTTTTAAGCAAAATGTTGCAATGTACTACTATGTAGCATACTATGTAGCAAGTGCTGTAAATTTTGCCCTCACAACAATCCTGCAAGGCAGGTCGTTATTATTCCCCTTTTACAGACACCGGTTTGAAACTAAACAAAGCTTACCTGTGTATACCCTTGCTGTATACTAGGCAATAGGCTAACTTGCTTCCTACAGCCAACTGATACCACTGCAGCCAAGCTACCTCAGCTTCTACTGGCAATGCTTTAATCTTTCCTTTCTGGTCCCTCTCTTTCCTCAGGGTATTTTTAGACATGACACTACCATGGATGGCCACGTTACCATGGCATGGCCACCCATTGTGGTGTCACATTTGTTCCCGCCTGCCAGACGTTAACTGCGGGCAGGAACAAACTTACCCCAGACTGTGGTAGGATTAACTCCAGGTTGTGCGCTGGACTCTCTGCCAGCATACATACATACCAGAGTTAGCCCAGCCACGGTCCAGGGAAGTCTACCCTGGACCGTGGTAGAGTGGGCCATCACGTCTGATGGCCTACTCTACCTAACTCCGGCCAGTGGCCGGAGCTTTTCCAGCAGGCACGGTGGCCTCATAGGCTGCCACACCCACACATCAGGGAGCCGGGCGCGCCACACTGAGTAGTGCAGGGCGGCATGTGGACCACATCTGGACGTCCCCCCGTCCTCTCCAAGCTCCCTCCCCAGCTCTGACCTCTTGCACGTTGTTTTGGAGGCCGGGCCTAATCCTGGCCGGGGTGAGGGCTCTCACCCCAGGCAGGATCTAAACATGGTGGCAACTAGCTGCATCATGTGTGAAAATACCCTCAGTGTCCTCCTGTGCTGTAGCCATCCTAGTTATGTCTTTTTTTATGTGATCTGTTCTCTACTTACAATTTTATCCCTGCTATCTTGGCTTTCCATCAGTACAATTTCTGCTGTTTTGCCTAACTTAGATCCATTAGATTTTAATATCACAGAAGTAACAGATGCTTTCCTGAAGTCTAGGTTTTTTTCAAAGAAGTGATTGCAATCCTGAAGTTGCTTACTCCAGACTAGTAATACTATTGAAGTCAGTATGAGTACTCCAGAGTAAGTGGCTTCAGAAATGCAGCCTCTCTCAAGACTGATGAGAGAGGAGTAATGGAGCACAACTGTACCTTCCCTCTACAAAAACAGCCCTACAAACTAGCACCTATGTGAATAAAATATTGATTTCTCCAGAAATTGGCTTGGCCAGACATTAGGTGATGGCAGTGGGGCTAACCGCTCACCCCCCTTAGGTACCAGAAAGTACCAGGGACCCAAATTTCCCTCAAGTGGCCTGACCGCTCTACTCAGACCTGTGCCTTTTAAGTACAGTCTGGCACTGGAAACCTGTGGAGCCACCTTGACATCAGGTGATCTTGGAACTATATCTGAGAAAAAGCAATCCCTCCTAGAGGTCCCTGATGTGCAGAGAGAGCACACTGTTCTCCTTTCACTGCACCAACTCAGCTTTGCAGGCCAGTATGAGATGGGGAAAAGCAATTCTGCCCTAATTCTAGAATGTGGATTGTCCACAGTGCAATAAACTAATCTGGTCAAGTGCAATTACTTTTTGGCTAAGGTTGATTTTTGGACTTGCAGCCCCTCTGTCTCTTTTGGCAGTTAGAGATAGTGTTTTCAATAATTGGATGGGCCTGGTATCAGGGAAGTTGCAACAACTAGGAATCAACTTATTGTCCTTGCCCTCCTTGGGGTACAAAAGTGCCAACATTTTAATATTAAGAAGGTTGGCGGACATTCACCAACCGGAATTGAGAGCATCTAAAACGACAGTAGGTCATTGGCCCCCTATCTAAATTGGGCAAACAAAGGCTCTTCTATTTGTCCTTACCTGGCTGGTGTTTTGAAACTGCAGCAGAGGAGACTTTTTCTCCTTGCTAGGTTCAACCATTTCCCCTCTGTCCTGGTTGAGGGTAGTTTTAAAGGTATTCCTTATGCGGACTGTCTCTGCTGGTGTGAACTCCGCTGTGTGGAAACGCTGGAACATATTCTTTGGGATTGCTCCTTTTTCATGGAAGAGTGACATAGTACCATTCTCCCCTTATTATGTTTAGTCCCAGGTAGGTCGCGTATATTTTATGTGACACTACGTTTGAGGGATTCTTCTCCCTTAGTAACCAGAAAGGTGGTCGCTATCTGGGACTTGTCTACTCCAAGAAATTGTGCCAAGAACTAACGTGATGACAGTTTAATATATTGCCACTCGGAGATTCTTTGGCGAACTGGGTAAGGAGTAGAGGTTAGAATGAGTTAAGGGGTAGGGGGTCTACTATTGCTGCCGGAATAGTAATGCTATTGTATTTATCTAGGTGTTTATAATCTGGCAGTTCCTCTCTCTGTTTGTTATAGATCTGGCCAAGACTAACAGTTCTTGGGCCAGAGATGGACAAGGAATATTTCTCTCTCTTTTTTTAAAATTCTATTTTTGAGTATCTAAAGATGTATATATTACGTTGTATTTTGGTCATAAGTGATGTATGCAGTATGGACCATATTATATTACATTATGATTATTATGATTATTTTATCTGTTTTATTTATTCTGTTACTAATATTTATTTATTTTTATTTATTTAACATTTATATCCCGCCCCTCCTACCCACAGGGCAGCCCGGGGCGGCGAACAGCACTCAATAAAACAATATAAAATTTTAAAAACAATTTAAAAATACAATATGTGGGGAAACCCCCCCACCCCCGCTGTTATTACAAAAACAATATGTTTTTGTAATAACCTCAGGGTTATGCAATAAACTCAAATTTGAATTTGATTTATATGTGCAGAGGTGGGGAAGGACCAGTAACTCATCGCTACTCATCCTTACTACTCATGGGATGACTTGCACTTCCAATAGTACCAGCAGAGTGCAAGAACTTGCAGTTGTGCCTAACCTTTTGTCAAGAGAAACCACAAAGGGTAGGAGACTTTAAAAGTCTCCCTGCCCCCACTCCTGTCCTTTTCACACTTGGAATGCAGGACACAATCTGCCATTTTCTCCCTTTATGTCTGTTGGCTCCATGTTATATCCTGATGATCCAGGACAAGCAACATTAAATAGTTATTAACATTTTTCAAAGGAATCTGCACTTATGTGATGTGGCTTCTCATATTCTAGGAAAAGCGGAGTGTCCGGTTTATCCAACAGAACTGGTGTTTGCATTAGATGTGTCCCAAGACACCACACCCCAGATGTTTGAACGAATGAGAGAGATTGCAATATTGATTGTGAATGAGACCAAAATCAGAGAGAGCAACTGCCCAGTGGGAGTCAGAGTTGCTGTTGTTTCCTACAGTTCCACTGTCCACTATCAGATCCGCTTCTCAGATGCCTACAAGAACTGGCTCATCCAGGAAATTAAAACTTTGCCTTATCGGAGATCCTCCGAGGGACGGGATATTGGCAGTGCTATGAGATTTGTTGCCAGGAATATTTTCAAGCGAACTCTCCAAGGTGCTAACGTGAGAAAAGTAGCCGTGTTTTTCAGCAATGGCCAGTCTGAAGATGCCTTGTCCATTCACACGGCAGTTCTGGAGTTCAGTGCATTAGATATTGTCCCAGCAGTCATCGCTTTTAATAATGTACCCAAAGTCAATCGTGCCTTTGAGGTGAGAAATTTATAGTTTTTTCTCTCTTTACACTCAATAATAACTTAAAGAATGTTATATATTATATCAAAATATAATACACAACCCTTTGATTTCAGTGGATCTTCATCATAGATAAAGCAAATCAGATGCATTGTTTATGTAATAACATAGGGTCAAATCATGAAAACCTGCTTAAGTGCATAGTCCTAAATAGCACTAGTAGTTCCACTGAAGTCAACAGAACTACTCATAAAAAGGCTACTCCTGGAGATAAAAGTCACGGGATTCAATCCTCATTTTGAACATTTTATGAGATTTCATTAAGAGCAATGTGTTGAAGAGCCACAGAATTCACTACTAAAACTTTGGGATTATTGAACTATTAGGCTGCTTGTCCAAGTGCAGCTTTTCACCATGAGTTTATACCTGACATTTGATCTGCAGTAACATGAGATGCCTCTGTATTTACTTGATTCTTCTTCTCAATGGTAATTTCCATTTAATTTGAGGTATGCCCCATTTCCCCTCCTCCATTCATATATGTCCTACACCAGTTCTTCTGCTGTTCCACATTTCTCCATATCCTTTTTGCCACTTCTCTCTAACTCTTTGAAGACAATCTTTGGTCTCCTTCTCAGGGTCAGATCTAGGCAAGTGCAGAGTGTGTCACCACACATGGCCCCTTGTGTTAACCAACCCCCAATACATGGGGTACAGGAATAAACTTGAAATGACAACATGTTGATGTTGTGGGAGAAGCACTGGATAATATATGGAGAAATAGTGCTGCAAACATAGGGCGGTGGTCTGGCCTCTACTCAAGAAACCATCGCTTGATGTTGATTCACTCACCAGTTATTAGTCAGTCTCTAACCTTCCCTTTTTTGGGAAGGTTATTGAACAGACGGTGGCTCAGCAGCTCCGGGAGCATCTAGATAGCCTCAGCTTTCTACATCCCTCCCAGTCCGGCTTTCGCCAAAGGTATGGCACTGAGTCTGCACTTGTGGCCTTGGACGATGACCTGTGCCAAGAGATGGACCAAGGACGTTTGACCTTACTGGTCCTATTAGATCTCTCAGCAGCTTTGACATGGTTGGTCATGAGCTGTTGGTGACTCGCTTGTGGGACCAGGCAGGATTGGGTGGGGTGGTTCTACAATGGTTCTGTTCTTACCTAGCCAATAGGACCCAACAGGTGGTACTGGGGGATACGTCATCTTCCCATCGTGACCTCTCGTGTGGTGTCCTGCAAGGTTCTATTCTGTCCCCTCTCTTGTTCAATGTGTCATGCAGCCATTAGGCAAGGTCGTGAGGTGCTTCGGAGTGAGTTGTCATCAATATGCTGATGACACTCAGCTGTATCACTCATTTTCATTGGACCCAGGCCTGGCAGTCTCTGTGCTTTCCCAGTTTTTGACAGCTGTGCAGAACTGGATGAGAGGCAGAGCCGACTGAAGCTAAATCCTGACAAGATGGAGGTAATGTTGGTGGGGAGAGCAGTGGGTGTGACTTCACCCATCATTGACGGGGTTTATCCCCTGCTGGTCTCCCAGATGCGGAGTCTAGGGGTGCTTCTGGATTCCCAGCTCTGCTTGGAGTTCCAGATGGAGATGGTGGCGAAGGGGGCTTTCCACCAGTTACATCTGGTTCAACGGCTTCACCCTTATGTCTCGGACTCCGACCTGGCCACTATCATTCATGCTTTTGTTACCTTGAGACTGGACTACTGCAATGCGCAATACGTGGGTATACCCTTGGTGACAGTCTGGAGGCTGCAGCTGGTGCAGAATGCAGCGGCCCAGCTCCTTACAGGGTCAGATCGCCGGGAGCACATTACAGCAGTGCTCCATTCTCTGCACTGGCTGCCTATCTTCTTCCAGGCCCAATTCAAGGTGTTGGTTCACACCTTTAAAGCCCTACATGGCCTCAGCCTGACCTGTCTGCAGGACTGCCTCACTCCCTGGGTCCTGGATCGCCTACTGCGGTCCACTGGGGGTGCCTTCTTGGAGGTCCCCCAAGTAAATTGGGGGGATACTATGGAGAGGGCGTTCTCGGTGACTGCACCTCAGTTGTGGAACTCCCTCCCGGAGGAGGCTCGCCTAACCCCAGGCCTGCTGACTTTTTGTTGGGCTTGTAAAACCTGGCTGTTCTGTCAGGCATTTGGTGGAGGGGATGGGTGAGGGAGGGATGGGATGGAGGGAGTGAGGAGGGGGAGAAAGGACATGGGGGGATTTTATGTTATGTTGTATTTTAATTGAATTTTAATTAAATTATTATTGTTGCTTTGTTTTTATTGTTGTAAGCCTCCCCGAGCCACCTGTGGATCAGAGAGGGCAGGGTATAAGAGTTTAAAATTAATGAATGAATTAATTAATTAAAATCTCCGGCCTGTGACCTAGCACAAGGCCTCATATGTAAATTAGAAATAATATATTAATAAAATATGGGTCTCTAAAGCCTGCAGTGCAGGGAGTCCCATTCCCTCTCAGCGGATTTTAATTGAACATAAAAAATTAATTACGGTAACATTTTTCATTTTTTAATGGTGAGTCAACACGTGTCTGGACTTCGGAGAGAAGGAAGGTGGGTCCATGTATTTAGTGAGTTAGTGTACGTTCTGGGAGACAGTAACCAGTGGTGGTCAATTATGTGCTGGGGAAATCAGTTGGGATGAGATCAGGTCAGGCACAGCCCTGCCTGTAGGGCTGTATGTTGAAAGGGAGAGTACCAGGCGTAGCCCTGCATAGTACCCTGAGACTGTGCACAGATGGCACGCTGTGCTGGCTGAGCCCTTGCTATCCTTTGAGCAGCCATGTGTGCCACATTCCAGTGTTGGCAAGACATGGCAGCTCTTTGAAGAGCTGGTAGATCCAGGAGTGGCTTGGAGTTTAATTTCAAGTTGCAGTGGGAGAGAATCTGGAGCCTGAGTAGAAATTTTCCTCCTTCTTGGCACATGTCTGTAAGAGATGGATATAAACTTCCTGGTGAGGGGGACTGGGGGGAGGGGGGAGTAGATGCCAGACTACAGCCCTTGTAGACCAAGATGATGGACTGGCTGGACTAAGTATATCAACCCTGCAAGACTGGGTCCTCAGGATGGAGTGGTAGGGAAGAAGCATTGCCCCACAAAAGGAAAACATCACCTTCACTTGATCATCAAACATCCTCTAATAGAAGGGTGTGCACACTACCATTTTGCGTAGGTCCCATCTTCTCTGACTCGTGCACTGTCCCCTCTTGTGCTTCCATCTAACACTTCTTTCATTGTGTGTGTGGTAGGGTGCTGCAGTGGGTGAATTCGTGCTACCCAACAGCCTGAGAAACATTTGACAAATTTAGAACAAAATATACCTATAGAGAAATCTAACTAAGGTACAACAACTAGGAAATTAGCTAAATTTGAGTCAAGAAACTGATTTATATAAGTCTGACCAGAAACCTAGTTTAGGGACAGTGTTGAATAGAGCAAATAATGGTAATTCATCTTGTCTAACTGAAATATCCACACCTAAAACAGGGTTATACACTGTAGACAGTTATAGAGCTGATGATCCCCATCAGAAAAGGAGAAGAAGAAATAAGCAAGAACACTTGAAGAAATAGAACATAATTATATATCATCTAATAATGGATAGGAATGAGTCTAGGTATACCCTGAAGGATCAAGTAACTATGTATTTGACCCATAAGATAGGTCTACCAAGCCGGTCAGTTAGGAAAGAAGTTATACTTGTGACCAGGTTATTTTTTTGCTGGGGAGCTTACCGCTTTCCACCAGTTAGGGTTGGTTTTAGAGATATCCAGATGAGGGTGCAAATTTTGGATAAGGTAAAATCTTTGTTACTGGGGCTAGAAATGAGTGATGCTACCTTTCTCTTTTATATTGGGAGAATGAGTAAGGGCCCCATGGACATTATAAGTTACTCAGTGAGGATAAACGAAAGTATGCCCATGTGGATAGGTTAAGTTCTGATAGATATAAACTGCTCTCAGGTAGAGAGAGAGTAGGGGGACAATGAGAGTTTGCAAACAACAAGTTTAGAAAAACTGATAGACAGGCTTGACTAGATACATACTTACAGGCACTGCAGTCATATGAACAAGATATTAAGGTAATCTCCTGGAATATAGCTGGATTAAGGGATAGGAGTTTAGATCCTGATTGGTTGATGTTTATATATTTATTTATTTATCTATCAAATTTCTACCCCGCCCCTCCTAAAACAACTGGGGGCGGCTTACAATAAAAACAACCACATATATAAAATACAGCTAAAACAGTTAAAACATTCCAAAATACAAACATTAAAAGTATTAAAACAGGGCCGGGAATCATGATAAAACAATAAATAGGATAGGGGAGATAAAAACCCCTAACCCCCCCTCCCCAAAGGCCTGGGCGAACAGCCAGGTTTTACAACTTCGCCGGAATGTCAAAAGGCTTGGGGCCAGGCGAGCTTCCTCCGGGAGGGAGTTCCAAAGGCGCGGCCTGGCCACCAAGAATGCCATCTCCACTGTGGCCCCCCGCTTAACATGGGGAACCTCCAAGAAGGCACCCCTAGCAGACCGAAGGAGCCGCTCTGGGGCACGGAGGGCAAGGCAGTCCCTGAGGTACGAGGGGCCCAGACCATGAAGGGCCTTATAGATCAGCACCAAAACCTTGAACCTGGCTCGGCACGCTATTGGCAACCAGTGCAAAGTCCGGAGCACAAGTGTTATGTGCTCCCGACGACCCGTCCCCGAGAGGAGCCAGGCCGCTGCATTCTGCACTAGCTGCAGCCTCCGAACCAGGAACAAGGGAAGCCCCACATAGAACGCGTTGCAGTAGTCCAGTCTTGAGGTGACAAAGGCATGGATGAGGGAGGCCAGGTCCGGGCTGGAGACGTACAAACGCAGCCTCCACACCAGATGCAACTGGCGGAAGGCAGCCTTCGTGACTGCCTCCACCTGCCACTCCGGGCAGAGATCTGCATACAATATCACCCCCAGACTCCGAACCTGCTGAGCTATAGGAGGGCGAGCCCCCCCAATCAGGGGGGCCACTACCTCCCTCGCTCTCCCCACCAACATCACCTCTGTCTTATCGGGGTTGAGCTTCAGTCTGCTCTGCCACATCCATTCCGCCACGGCCTCCAAACACTGGGATAGCAACGAGATGGCAGGGTCTGGTTCAGTTGAAAAAGAGAGGTACAGCTGAGTATCATAGGCATATTGGTGACATCACACCCTGAACCCTCTCACAACCTCCCCCAAGGACTGCATATATACATTAAATAATAGTGGAGACAGAATGGAACCCTGCAGAACACCGCATGATAAAGGACGGGGGCAAGATGTCTCATTCCCCAACACCACCTGCTGGTTTGTCCCGAGAGGAATGAACAGACCCATTCAAGAACAGTCCCATCCAGAACCCCCCAGGTCACTCAGCCATCTCAACAGCAGCCCACAGTCCATGGTGTCAAAAGCGGCTGAGAGATCTAGCAGGATGAGATATGTCAAACATCCTGCATCCATCTCACAGTGGAGATCGTCGACCAAGGTCACCAACGCCATCTCAGTGTCATAGCCGAGGCGGAACCCAGATTGAAAAGGGTCCAGGAAACTGATGCTATCTAGATGCACCTGGAGCTGGATTGCCACCGCCCGCTCAATAACCTTCCCTAAAAAAGGGAGGTTAGAGACAGGTCGGTAACTGGCGATCGCGTCCACATCCAAGGATGGTTTCTTCAGCAGGGGGCGCACCACAACCTCCTTAAGGCTGGGTGACAACCTCCCCTGCTGCAAGGACGCATTCACCACCCTCGCCAGCACCGTCCTCAATGTCTCCCTGGAGGCTTTCACCAACCAGGATAGGCATGGATCAATTCGCAACAGGTGGCCCTCACAGACCCCAAGATATTGGCCGGCGTCAGTTCCTGAAAATCCCCCCACAAAGCTGGACCAGATGGGGCCTCCATCACCTCGCGTTCTCCCTCTACTGCCCCTAATCCAACGTCAAAGTCACTCTGAATCCGAGCGATCTTGTCTGCGAAGTAGGTGACCAACTCCTCACAGTGGGTCTGGGACAAGTCCACATCCAGGCAGAGGGAGGCTGGACTGACCAGCCCCCACACCACCCGAAACAGCTCCGCCGGGCGTGAATTCGCAAACGCTATGAGGACAGCAAGGAACTCCTTCCTTGCTGTCCTCACAGCCTCAACATAGGACCACAAATGGGCCCTATGGAGAAGTCGGTCAGAGTCAGATCGAGTCCGATGCCAGCATTGCTCCAGCCTCCTGCCTACTCG
>QEPC01006250.1:72014-87285 GCA_003113815.1 Sphenodon punctatus
TCGGTGTTCATCCATGTGATCACCGAGCGGGATGGGTGGGGGGTGCATGTGTGCGCGCTCCCGCGCAACATCCACCTCAACCCATCACCCACCCACCTCCACCCATGGAGCCCTCTGGAAAATCAGAGGAGGCCTGTGGGTGGAGGTGAGTGTGTGTTTGTGTAAAGGGAGACACACCCACCTCCCCCCACCACACCAGAACACCCATCCCTTCACCCACCCTCGTCCATGTAAAAAGAGACAAGGATACAAAATGCACATAAGGAATAAAACATGTACACAACCCACCACGGCCCTTTTCACACAGACACTCTAACACTGATCAAATGGGTGTTACATTTTATTATACATGTTGCAGAGCTGCAGGTGTGCTCTATGGGTGCCCTACAACATGTATAATAAAATGTAACACCCATTTTATCAGTGTTAGAGTGTCTCTATGAAAAGGAGCCATGTGGCATTCAAAGAAAGACATACCAAAATGCAGGAAAACAGGATTATGCGGAATCCTAACATGCACACCATAAATGCTGCAATAGGTCCCTGAGAGGGAAAAGATTCCCCACCTCAACCTCTCACTTTTAAAATTCAAATTCATTTTGTTTAAAAGAGATTGGCAGCCCAGTCTTCAAAGTGTATTTTCTAAATTGTCATTCTAGGTCTAGAAAACTTTACCTGTGTATCAGAACATTTAGAAGGGTTCAGTTATTAATTTCACTGCTCCTCAAAATTCCACCTCCATTCCAAGATAACAATTTGGTTCATAAATAGTCAAATAGGACTTGAAGCAGTTCAATCTGTGTTAGTTTACATTTAAATGAATTAGGTAAAATAAAATTGTGGCATTCAAAATTAAAGTAACTATCTTAGGTTTTGTTTTGTTTTTTAAATCTGACACACTCTTTCAATCTTACATCACATGTGGCAGAACCTGGCAACTCTGTATGATGAACTTTTTCATTAACTTCTCTGTCAAAGGACTGCCTTGTGCAGCCTTTCTAAATTGAAAAAAATCAAATGCTCACCAGTTTAACAGGTTTAATAGATGCAACTATATTTGGCTACTTGATATGTGGCAAGACTAATTCCTTCATAAAATATCTTTACAATCTCCAGAAATATAGAAACTGATTAGTAGCTTTTAATATTTTTATAACTCTTACATAAAGAATTCTTTAGTACAACTAAAAAATAACTCTTCCATAAAATGATTTTACCAAGGATAAAACCAGCAGCTGGATATCACCTACTTTAAAACTCATTACTATCATGCTGTATTTGTAATGCAGACTTGCATTATTTAGAAGACTGTTACTGAACTTGTTAAGTGGGGGTGGGGGAAGATAAATGAAAATGTAACCATTATTTCAATAGAATTCTGTTAACTATAGTTCTGAAAGTATAACAGTTGACTTGCATTCCTGATTTCTCATACCAGTTTATCTTGCACTATTGCTGAAGTTACATGTTAAAAAGAATGGAGAACTGAAAGCATTAAATAAACGATTTTGAGCAATTACTGGTTAGTATCACATAATGATAAATATTTAGCCCAAAAAAGAAAATCCTAAAGAGCTGTCACAGTAACTCAAGCAGCTTATCTTTGAGAAAATGATGAATTGTCACCTATTGGAATCACAATAAGGTCCAAAATTCTGAAGGCTCAAGAAAATAAGTTACAAAACTGAGACCAAAAACAGGATAACAGTACAGGTTTGGCATTCTCGACATACAAAAATTCTAGTATTTTTACAGCAATAAGTATGAAACAAGCATTTTCTTATTTGCATTCTCATGCTAAAGAGCTGCAAGCATAGCTTTAACTTTTATTTTGCGCAGAAAAGGTTCTCTTTCTATGGGATCTTTTAGATGAGCCGGTTGTCGTTGCACGACATTTCAAAATCATGTGATGAAAGTAGGGGATCAAGCACATGAAAGGCGGTTGTGCATTATTTGCCGACCATGAATTAAATACCTTGATGTGTGAGGTATTTAATTTGCGGTCAGCAAATAATGCGCGACCGCCTTTCATGTGCGTGATCCCCTACTTCCATCTCGTGTAATCCTGAGTTGTGGGATTTTGAAATATCGCGCGAGCAGGTCGAGCAACGGTGACCCACTCCACTCGTCTAAAAGCAGCCTATATTAAGACATAAAACCTCCTTTCTAAGTACCATTTTCAAAGCTCTTGTTCTACTGCTTAATTCAAAAGTAGCACTTCATTTATAGGTCCTCCATTTAGTTAATATCCATCACTGACAAAACCTTGATTGTTTCTCAATGATAATATAATATGATACTGCACAATCCTTACACATTAACTTCAAAACACACTGAAAACTAGACATCTGTCTGCAGCTACGATACTACATGTGTTCAAAAGACCACAAGGACTATTCAGTTCTAATGGCTCTGGGTTTGACTTTAGTTCACACAGAGTACTAGATTACAGAGCTCTATTCTTCTCAGAATCCTATATATTCAAAATGACATTTCAGTCAACTGACTGCAAGAACCTAATCTCCTGTTTCCATATTTAGAGTGTTCTATGCATACTAGGGGTGGGAATTCAGGTTCTCCTGAGAACTAATATTGCTGGTATTTGGGCGTATCAGATTAATCCTATAAATCCTATATTTGCCTGTACCGGCATTACGGATCTTTAACACTGGGTGCTTTGCCGTTTTTTTTACATTGCGGCCATTGAGATAAACGACTGTAATGTAAAAAACCCAGTAAAACGCCCACTGTTAAAGATCCGGTATGCCGATAACAGTAAATTCGGTACTGGGGAGATCCGACACCGGTAAATCTGGTATCCGGTATTCTCCCTGGTGTCCCACTCCTAATACATACACAGACAAAAAATCTATTAGTGCAAAATACAATTTAAGAATTTATATAATTTCTTTTTATAGAAAAATCATTATATGTACAATTCCATATTTTTTGTAAACAAAGCATTTATGATCTTTTGATTAAAGAGTGGAACTACGCAAAAGTTTTGACTGTGATCTACTAGAAAAGCATTTTGGATTTGGTGCACTGATCAATGTACTACTAAAATCAGAGCAACCTACAGACAAGTAACATTTTCTATTTAAGTTACAAAATTAAGATGCCACCACTGTATGCGGTACAATTAAGGCCCTTTTTACATGGGCCTCTTCCACTCATGAACACGCAGAAATCTGCATATTCATGAGTGGGCGCAATCTGTGTGAAGGACGTGGTGTGGACTGGGCACTTGCGTTGAGTGGGGGTGCATGTGCACTCCCACCTAACATCCATCCCCACTCACCCTTCCCGCTCATTCCCACACACGGAGCAACCAGGGCAAATAGAGGTTGCTCCATGTGTGGGGATGAGTGGGGGGTGAGTGGGGATGCGTGTGCAACCAGGTGCATGCTCTGTCCACCCACTGTGCACACACCGGCGTGCCCACACCCCCCGACCCGGTGACGCTGCGTAAAAATGGCCTAAGTTATGTGACCAAAAGTCAAAATAGAGTATTAAGCTATTTTTAAAAAGAAAAATAAAGAAAAACTACATTGTTCTACACCCCCCACTCAATCCCACCTTCCAGACCCCCATTCTATCCACCTACATAACCCCCATTCTACCCACCCACCCAATCCCACCTTCCAGACCCCCATTCTTATATCTCACCCCACCAATCCCACTGCGCTTTTTCTTTCTGACTAGTACAGCCCCTCAGCCTGCCTGCCCTGCCTACTCCAGCCAGACCCGCCCCCAGCACTTGCGCCGCCATGGTCTGGTTCAGTGTGCCACCTCCAGAAGCAGCTGTTGGAAACTTAGTTTTGGCACATGCGCAGGAGGTTCAGACTGATGCCCTGAACCTGACCTCACAGCATTGCCATGTTTTTTCTCTCTGTGCATGCGCAGAGAGCAAACAGATGGCGGTGCAGTGAGGTCAGGCTCAGGACATCAGTTTGAGCCTCCTTCACATGTGCCCAAATATTTATGGGGATGTGTGGTCACCGCAGAAGCAGCACGGCAGCTGAGAGGATACAGACGCAGAGTGAGTGAACCCTGGGAGTCCTGGGGGGAATTTGCCCCTCCCACCTGACTTCATAGCTTGCATACCTCCTCCCACCAGTTGGTCCAATAAAATATATTACTGTACTTCTTTGGCTGCTTTTAGACATGCGCAGCACACATGCTGCTCCACCCCACCCCACCCCACTTGCTGGTTGCGTGTTCTTTTAAAACCGTGAATTAATACCTTGACATCGACGTATTTAATTCGCAGTTTTAAAAGAACGCATGGCCGGCTTTAACATGCAAAATTTCGTGTCTAAACCCCGCCCGTGGGATTTTTACACTGCGCGTGTGCTGAGTATCTAAAAGTGACCTTTGTCTCTATTGTCTATATTTGGGACCAACACGGCAACCTCACTTTTTCTAGACCTGTTTAGAGAATATCCCTCATAGCTACAGGAGCTATTTGTTTGTTTTTTCTCTCCGTCCCTCCCATTCCCTTTCTGTTACATGTTAGCAGGAACAGGAACCATCCTCCCTTTCAGGTGCCACTGTACTGTGCTCAGCAGAAGAGATCTTTCACCTGTGATTATACAACCCATGGTTGCTCAAGCTGATGCTGCATCTCTCCCAGTCCTCCCTGCCATTCATCCTTGAATTTGGGTCTGGCTGCTGCCACACTCTATCCTTTTTATGGGGGCCTGAGTAGAGCTGCAACTGGGTATCTGGCAAGTCCAGCACCCCATCAAATCTGGAGTATTCGACTCACCCCAGTTGTGTCCGGGCACCAACTGGTACCTGAATGTGACCCGATGGGCTACCCGACTCCTCAGGCTGACTCACCTCACAGGCTGGGCTACGTTTCCTCCAGTCCTGGTTCTGAGCTGGGGAGTTTCCCACTTGGCTTTTTCTGATGGGGGAAAGCGAGGAGGCCTCTTCCCACCTGTGTGCATCCCCCTAATAGGTCCCTTCTTCCCAGGGGGATCCATATTAGGGTTGCGTATGGGTCCTGCATGCACTCAATTTTGAGTCCTCCTGGGAATGGGGGACCCATTAAGAAGGTGCATGCAGGTGGGAAGAGACCGCCTTGCTCCCTCCCCCTCCTCCCACTCAGAAAAAGCCAAGTGGGAAAGTCCCTAGTTCAGCTGAGCAATGTGTGGGCCACAGAGGAACAGGGAGCAGCAAACAGCGACCAGGACTGGAGGAGCAGCAGCCCTACGATGAGGAGTCTCAGTCTGGTGAGCCACGGGTGCTAGGATTGGTGTCCTGGGGTGTCCCAGGATACCCCAGTAATACCCGTATTTTGGGACACCAAGTATCCAATGGGAGGCTGTGTACCCTGTCTGGTGGGTGTGCCTGAAAATGTAGGTATTACCTATGGGCAGCAAATGTGCTACCCACTGCAGCTGTAGGCCTGAGCTCAAAACAGTGCCCCTTCTACTTGCATCTTCCTCTCTACAGTGCTCACTGTAACAAGGGGGTGCGGGGCACCCCTGTTACAAGTGGCCAGCCAAGGCTGACCCCTTAAATCAGTGCGGCTGGTGGCAGCTCTCCTGGTGGCAGGGGCTTAAATCCACTGCCTGAAACTGACTAGAGAGAGCTGAGGCCGCTGAGGTAATTGACAAGTGGCAGCTGGAGCTGCTTAGTAGCAGGAGCTGGATCCAGAAGTAGGTCAGCGTCCTGGAGGGCTCAGGGGGGAAGCTAAGCTGAGGCAGAGATGGTGGAGAGTCTCTGCCTGGGAGCTGGGAAGTGGAGCTGTGACAGGGCTGGAGACACTCTGCCTGGGAGCTGAACTGAGACAGAGCTGGTAGAGAGGCTCTGCCTGGGGGATGTTGGGGCACTGAGCTCAGACAGGAGCATCTGGGAAGGACCACTGGGCTGAGCGAAGGCCAGAAACTGTGAGCAGCAGCCTGGCCGCAACCACCTGGATGGAGTTGCCGCCAGAGCGGGGCACGGTGCAAGGTGTCCACACCTGTGGCCTGCTTAGGGGCAAGGACAAGTGAGTTGGGACTTAGCGCCCAGAAGGACTGGGTAGTACAGCTGGGGATGCCTGCTAGACCCCTCGGAGGAGGGAGTCTGACACAAGGGGCTAAGAAGAGCCCCAAGTCAGAACCAGTAAGGAAGGACTTAAGGGGCTGGACTGAAAGCCCTGTAGAACCCAGTTGAGGCTCTGGGGACTTAGGAAAAAGGGGCCCTGTGCAGTGCGCACTTGGTGCCCAGACTGTGGGCTTGATGGGAGAGAAATAAAGGGTTTTAAAACAAAAGGAAATGGAAATGTGCTTCCCACCCGAGGGCTCTGGGGAGCTGGGTCACTCCAAAACAGGTCCTGAAGACAGTGGGGTTGAACACCCCACTGTTACACTCACCAGCTAGTTTTATAATGAATGTTGGGAAGCAGCATCCCTGAGTCCTTTTTACCCGTTGTATCTTTATTCACATTCTTTCAAGGGACTTTTAGGTTTTATATAAAAATACCACAAAGTCTCATGAAATACTGATGGCTATGGTGAGATTAACATGTGCTTAACATGCACAAGCCTTTCACGTAATCATCTTCATCTCCACATTTTTTTGATCTTATTCCCATAAAATAAAACTTTCTCTTTCCTTTCTACTCTCCTGACAACTAGAAGCTATTTTGTTCTCCAGCTTTTGGAAAGAGTCCCAGACTTCAAATGTAATCTGTGAATGTACAGGGCCAAAGTCATTAGAATGCAATCAAAGTAAATGGAATTGTGCCTAGGGCACACTTGGCCTAGTGAGCTTTTCTTCTGGCTCATTTTTTTAAAGACACAGCTTGTAATTAGAACTGAAACCAACAGCAAATATTTTACTTGTAAGTAATTTCACCATCTCAGGAACCAGGATTGATTTCCCAACCATTTTCCAATACCAATTTGATTTCTTGATTCTCGCAAATACCACGACATACCGTCCCAATTTACTGGCTTTCCAGTTACCACATTCCACGTACTGTTCTTTTACTGCTTACCATACTGTCGAGCATACCGTTTTACTTCTGGTTTTGTCTGTTTGTTGTTTCTGCATTTCTGAGCCAATCACTGAGTGAATATCCCACGCCTTGTGGAGAGGGTAGAATAAATGTGATATTGTGTCGATTTTACCTGTAGGGATTTGAAATTTATGTCAAAGTAGTAAACAGCAAAGTGGTAAACGGGATCCCAGTAAGCAAATCATTGGTAAATCGAGAAACAAAATGTCTGTTAAGACATTATCAAGTACCAAGAGGTTCTTGATTCAACCAAGATAGTATCAGGAACTGGGTTTTCGATGGCTGGGTACAAATATGTTATTATTTCAAATCACACACAGAATTCATAGACCTACTACACGTTTGGTGTGTTTAGACAAACAGCAGTTCTGCCTCTGCTCTGCCTTGCCCCTGGGTGGACCTTCTGTCGAAAGGCAGACAGGCGGAGCAGACTGTCCCTGCTGTGCTCCAGCCCTGCTTGTGGTGCTCCAGAACATCCAGGAGCACCGCCAGCAGAGTGGGTCACCCAAACCTAGGGCACTGGCCTGAGGCGAAGCTGCTATCTGTCTGCTTGGCGAATGGCCACTGCAGCTCTGCTTTTGGCCAGGGGTTGCCCCGGGCAACACCATAGAGTTGTAGGCAGCAGCCTATGGAGTTGTCTGCCGGCAACTCTATGGTGTGGGGCAGGGGATGTTGTATGGATGGATTGTGTGCTGCGGCAGCTGCTTAGTCTGTTTAAACCTGATCCAGGCAGGGCTGCAAGTGGGCAGACGCAGGAGTGTACCCCCAGACCAGGTCTGAGGGTGGCCAGCCTGCGCCCTTCTGATAACACCTCTAGTGCAATCTCTTATGAAAGTGGTCTCTAATTTTCATCAAGAATTCTCATTGCCAGTAGAGTTTTACAACTCAGGGTTTGACTCTGAGCCTCAGGGTTTTCAAGCTTTTTCTCTGGGCTAAGTTGATAAGGGCGCTGCATGGTGTTACCCAGACCTGGCTGCCATGGGGAAATTCCTGTTTTGGCTCCAGTGGGAGAAGAGACAGGAAAGAACTGAAACTGAAATTGGCAGCGAGGGGAGTCCCTGGCTCCTGTCATACCAATTACATTCCATGGCTCTGCTCCTCTTTTATCCTGTTTGCTGCCCCAGCTTTGGGCCCCCATGTCCCACAGAAGAAAAGAGAAGTCAAGAAGCAGCGGGCAGAGTACAGGAGCCAGTGTGGTTTCTTGGCAGGCAGATGTGGGGGCAATAGGGAGCTGGAGCAGCATGATGACAAGAGGCAGAAGTAGAAGATTGATTTTGCCAATCTTTGCCTCACCCTCCCCACTAAGGCTCAAGGCATGAAGAAGATCCAGGAGGTACAGTATCTTCAGTTCTTGTAAGGTGGCTGTGGTGACCGGGCTGTGTCTCCTTGCCCCAGAAACCCCTATGTGAATGTCTATGGATTTGTCCCATCTACCCTTGCATCCCCCATGCCTCTGAGCCCTATCCCCTGTTCCATTTATCCTGCACCTACCCACCTCTGATTAGCTTTTTTATTTGCCCAACCTGAAGTTCTTTTAAATTTGCATAAGGTTTCATGGCCCACTGTATGCAAACTTATACAAATTAGCACTGACCAGTTTTCTTTCCTTGGAGAGCTGGCAATCCTACTCGTAAGACACAGCAATTTCCTGAAAAACAAAAGTTTTTAAGCAAAAGTCACCTTTTGTCCTCTAGCTAAATCACAAGTAAAATGTCTTGTTTTTCTTTCTAGATGGATGACTCTGGACTCTTTCAAGTAGTTAACATACCTCGTGTTGGAGATTATCGACCATTCTTAAACAGACTTCAGCTGTGTACACTTTGTTATGGTAGGTATGATATGTATTCCACTTAAAATAATTTTATTGGATGGGAAAGTCAGCCTTATTTTATGACATTGGACAAGAAGCCTGACAGAGATCAGCAAAAGTTAGTTGAAGCACTGAAATATTTCCTGGGGTTTATATTGGATTGTCTGGACTTGTTCCTCTTTTCATTTGGAAAGTCTAAGCTTTCTTCACAAGAACTACAGTGTTCTGTGATAATTCACAAGAATTCTCCACCACTCGTACTTCTATGTTAAATGGAAACAAAAACCCCCCTAAAATGTAGAAAAAATGTTCAAGTCCTACCCAAGATTTTAGTTGTTATTTTGCTAAACCACAGTATTTAATTTTGAATTACTCACCCAAAGAACACTTTCCAGTCAGAAGCAGTGATTGTTCTTCCATTAGGGAAAGGGGACAATGCCCAACTTGGAAGATTATATTTCTCTCTCTCCTGTGGAGGCAGGCAGTTCTTGCTGGGCTTAGCTCCTTCATCTTGTGGTCAGGCAGGATCAGGGTCTTGATTGGGTCCCAGGACCTAGGGAAGAAGCTAACCTTAGCCTGGATTCCCAGATTTGTTCCTGCCTCCATAGGAGTTAGATAAAGGGAAGCGTTTCTCTTCAGAAAAGCCAGGGTCAAATCAAGTAATTAGCTTAGATAGGTAGGAGCACACCACCCCTAGACCCCTAGGGTCTTTTCTCTTAAGGGCCCAAAGGTGCAGTTCTCTCGCTCCAGAACTTCCCCCTTTTCAGGGAGGATAGCACGGGGCTAGAGGTTAGAGGGGTGCCGGGCACTCCTGACACAACAAGATGCCCTCAAGGAGCGTGACGGGTCCCCCCCCCCAAGGGTTCAAATCCTCCCCCTGAAAATGGGAGTGGTGAGACACCGGGGCTAACCCCGATGTCCTGCAGGCTTGGGAACCCATCCACAGTGTCTCTGTGGCATGCACAGGGGATTCCGGCACTGTGGCAACAGCCCCAGGAGGACTACAGCCGCCAGACCACACCCCTGCAGCAGCAGCCTCAGCCCAGACTTGGTGGGGGAGCAGCGGTGAGTACCCCCACGAGGGGAAACAGAAGAAGTACCCACCCAGCGACAAGCCCGTGCACTGCCCAGGCAGTGGCTACCCAACCCCGGAGAAGGGGGGGAGGAGGCCGGAGATGACCTCGAGGCTGGACTACTGCAATGTGCTCTACGTGGGGCTTCCCTTGTTTCTGGTTCAGAGGCTGCAGCTGGTGCAGAATGCGGCAGCCCATCTCCTTATGGGGACTGGGTGATGGGAGCACATAACACCAGTGCTCCGTACTCTGCACTGGCTGCGTATAGCGTACCGAGTCAGATTCATGGTGTTGGTATTGATTTATAAAGCCCTGCACGGTCTGGGCCCCTCATACCTCGGGGACCGCCTCACCCTCCGTGCCTCAGAGCAAGTCCTTCAGTCCACTGGGAGCGCCTTTTTGGAAGTCTCCCGCGTGAGATGGGGGGCTACAATGGAGAGGGTGTTCTTGGTGCCATTGGCATGAGGGGGCGGCTAAAAAATATATTTACAAATAAATAAATATCTCCTGGTCCCCTAGGAGCACACCACACTTCTCCAGCGGTTCCCACCATCCCACCTCACCTGCAGCTTCAGGGAGTCCCCGGGATTCCCCCAGACCCCGGCCAGTCAGGGCCGAAACAGCAGGGGGCGCAGCCACAGCTTTTCCAGGCGGCACAGCCAAGCGCACAAAGAAAGCATGTCCAGCAGGGCCCACAGCCATTGCTCCTGCTGCTCCTGTCCCCCAGGGACCGAGGCAAAAGGAGCTCCTCCTGCGGATGCTCCAGGTGCCAATCTTCCTCCTCCTCTTCCTTCTCGGAGGAATCCTCAGTCCCCAGATGCCACAGGTGCGAGGGAAGGGGGACCGAGGGAAAGGAGCCCACCCCACCCAGGATCCCCCCAGCCTCCTACGGGCCCAGATCCAATCAGGACCTTTCAACCCTCCCTCAATCTCTACAGCGCTTGGGAGACAGGGGAGAGAAGAAGGAGGAGGTCCTCCCAGAAGTGCTCCAGTAGCTGGGGCAGCAGCTGGTCTCCAAGGGGGTAGAGAGGATCTCTCACACCTAGGGAGGTCCTGCTTCCCCCCCCAACCTGATCCCCTCCCTTTCCGATCACACTGAGGATCATCAGGCCTTGCCCTGGTCCCAAAGATCAGCCTTCCTGGGCCCACGGGCGGTGAGCAAGGATGGAGTAGGGGATGATCCATGGGCCCAGCCTGAGGAGGAAAGGGAGGAGGGACAACTACCTGACATAGAGAATCAGGACCCTGTAGCTAAGGCTGGAGCAAGGATTTTTCTTCCAGATTTATTTGACAGACTAGTTCCAAAGGTGGTGTCAAGGATAGGACTCTCCTTTCCCTCCCCACTTCCTCCTCCTCAAGCGGTGGAAAACTTGGCAGATGATGCCAAGGAGAGTTCCAACACCTCTACCCTGCCTCTGCCTTCGCTATACCTGAAGCTGATGCAGGCCAAATGGGCACAACTGACAAAACCTAAGGGCACGCACTCGCTAGCCAGACATTTCTACTCGATGCCTGAGTCTCAGGCATCCACCTCCCAAAGGTGGATGCAGGGGCGTCAGACCTTGCAAAATTCTCAGTCCTCCCCACCGATTGAGAAGGGTCCCCCAAAGACCCCTTAGACAGGAAGATTGAGAACTTCTTTAGGTGGGACTTAGAAGCAGCATCAATGGCCTGCAGAGCAGCTGCAACCAGATCACCCGGGCAATGGTCCTATGGATCAATGATCTAGGGCCCCTCACCACCTCGCCTGAAATGAAGGATGGTCTAAAGAGGCTCTCAGAATTGGCAGCCTTCGCAGCAGATGCCTCCCTTGACTCGGCACAGTTCATAGGCAGGTCTGTGGCCATCAGCATGGTGGCAAGGAGAGCCGTGTGGTTGAGACCTTGGAGGGTGGATGCTCAAGCAAAGATGGTCCTCACCGTGGCTTTTTTCCAAGGCATGACAACAAACCAGGAAAGATAAAAGGGCTCCTGGTCAATCCAGCTAAGAAGGACTCATGAAGGAAGTCCAACTCCAAACTGAACTTTTGTTTTCATCCCCCCCTAAACTGGGGCTCCAGAGGAGGAAATCCTGGATACAAACAATGCAGTCCCAAGGGCAGCCACCCCAATCCCTCCTCCAGGTGATCAGCGAAGTTCAACAAATCCAATACCATGTCCTCCTGATGCTCTGCTTCCTTCTCCCAAGGAGACATGGCTAGGGGGCAGCTTCAGGCATTCTGCCATCAATGGCAAAAGACCATCTCTGACTGATGGCTGTGGGAGACAATCCAGAGGGGATATGCTGTAGAGTTCTAGTCCTGGCCAAGGAACTCCTTCAGACAGTCACCAGTGTCCAAAGATACAGCAAAGCATCTTCAAACCCTGGAGGCCATTCATCACCTGGTAAAGATCAGAGCCATTGAGCCAGTTCCTTCAGAAGAGAGATTCTCTGGAGTGTACTCCATATTCTTCACAGTACCGAAGAAGAATGGAGACACCAGAACCATCCTGGACCTCAAGGGCCTCAACAGGCACTTATGCCCCAGGAAGTTGAGGATGGAAACCCCTTGCTTCCACAATTCAAGCTCTTCACCGGGGTGATTTTTTGCCTCCATAGACCTGAAAGAGGCCTGTCTGCATGTTCCCATCAGAGTGTCCCACAGGAGGTTCCTGCGGTTTGCCTATGGGGACCTATACTTCCAATACAGAGCCTTTCCTTTGGCCTAGCAGTCTCTCTGAGGGTCTTCATCAAGCTCCTAGTAGTTCTGGTAGTAGACCTTCACCACCAGGGCATCCATGTATTCCCTTACCTTGATGACATTCTGGTGAGGGTCTCGACAAGATACGAATGCAGACGAGTGGTGAACAAGATGGTGAGCTCTTTGCAATCCCATGGCTTCCTCGTCAACTGGAGCAAGAGCTAACCAGAACCCAATCAGAGACTGACACCACTAGGAGTCTTCCTTGACACCATCAATGACAGACCCTTCCTCTCCAGGGAAAGGTAAGAGAAGGTCAGAGGTCTGATTTCCAAGATCAGAATGGACTGAGCAGTGGGCCTCTTGACCTTAGCCTTGCATCTTCATGAATGTTACACTCCTTGTCTCTCCCTCTGTTCCCCTTCCTTCATTGTCATTCCCCTCCCCAGTCTCTCAGATTGTAAGCCCTAGGGCAGGGGCCATGTCTATTCCATTGCTTTGTAAAGCACCAGGAACATTGTTTGCACTAAATAAATGCTTAATAATAATAATCAATAATTAATTCTAGGCATGATGGTGTCATGCATGGATTCCATTGGATGGGCACGCTTCCACCTGTGTCCCTTTCAGGCCTTTCTCCTTCCTTGGCAGCTCCAGATAGCAGCCCAAAAGAACCCAGTCCTACCACTTCTTACACTCCCCTTGAGCTCCCTGGACTGGTGACTATTGCCGGAGGGACAGGTACAACAGAGGCCTACTGATACAAGAACCATCCAAGACTTCAGTCACGATGGACGCCAATCTGAGAGGCTGGGGATCCCACCCACTGTCAGGACAGCTGGGCCCAGGGCAGATGAAACAAGGAGGAATCCGAGGTGGCTCACATCAACCTGTTAGAGCTGATGGCCATCAGATTGGCGCTGACCCACTTTCAACCCATCCTAGCTCACAAGCACATCCTGGTCCTCACTGACAGTACTACGGCCATGGCCTACATGAACAGGTTGTACTGCCTAATGGAAGAAGCTAACAGACTGGTGACCTGGACCGAACAGAACCTCCAGTCCCTGACAGTGATTCACGTCCTTTGAGTCCAGAACGTACAGGCCGACTGGCTCAGCAGAAGTACCCTGGATCCAAGCAAATGGGAGCTGAACCAGGACGTGTTCAACCAGGTGATAGAGAAGTGGGGAATCACTTACATGAACCTGTTCATGTCGCAAGCGAACCACAAGGTGAGCAGGTACCTATCCAGGCACCAGGACCCTCAGGCAGCGGGACTGGATGCCTTGTCTTAGCCCTGGCTGTGACATCTGCTCTACACTTTCCCTCAGATTCCACTCATCCCCAGAGCCTTGTGAGAATCAAGCTTCTGGCAGTGGGGGTAATCCTGATCGCCCTAGATTGGCCATGAAAGGTTCTCTGCCATCAGGGAAATGCAAATTGCCCTGGTCTTCTGTCTACCCTTGAGGGAGGACCTCCTCACCCAGGGACTGCTCCACTACCACGAGATCATGGACAGGCTAAACTTAACAGCCTGGATGTTGAGCAGGAACAACTGAAGACCTGTGTCTAAGGAGATAAAGTTCTGCAGACAATACTCGCAGCTAGGAGACCATTGACCAATAGAATTTATAACACCACCTGGCAGGCCTTTCAGTCCTGGGAGACCAAGCACAATGCCTCAGCCACCGAGGCAAGAATTGCAGATATCTTAGCCTTCGTACACAAGGGCCTGGACAGAGGTCTTGGGGTCAACACCCTATGTAGGCAGATGTCAGCGTTATCCTTAGTCCTGGCGAAACTGGGAACGGAGCGCTTGGGGAGTCACACTCACATCAAGAGGTTCCTCAAAGCAGTGGCCACCATCACACCAGTGGTCAAACACCGATTCCCATCATGGAGGCTCAATTCCATCCTAGAGGCCTTGCAGGGCCTGCCTTTTGAGCCTCTCCAAAGGGTCCTCTTCAAGATCCTAGCCTACAAAGTGGCCTTCCTGGTGGCGATCACCTCAGTGAAGCGAGTGTCAGAGCTGGGAGCACTGTTGGATGATCCGTAATTCTGCAAGTTTGACGAGGACAAGGTCTTCCTACAACTGCACACTTCATTCCGACTGAAGGTGAACACGGCTTTCCACTGCAACTAGGACATCAAGCTACCCTCTTTCTGTCCCAGCCCTAGACATAACAGGGAAATTATATGGCACAAGCTAGACATACGTAGGACCCTAAAGTTCTATCTAGAGAAGACTAAGGACCTCAGAATTATTATTATTATTATTATTTATTTATTTATTTATTTTTATTTGATTTATACCCCGCCCCTCCTGAACACAGCTCGGGGCGACTTCCAACAATAAAATCAATAAAACAGTTTAAAACATAAAAATACAATCTCAAATATAAAACAGGGCCCGGGATACAAAAATCAATCAATCAAACAATCATTAGGGCAGGGGGATAAAAAAATCCCCTAGACCCTCCCCCCCTCCCCAAAGGCCTGGGAGAACAGCATTTGTATAGTGCCAGCTATATTTGTATTAGCATTTGTATAGCGCCAGCTGTGTACCTGGCACTTTACAGAACAACAAGAATGACACGGTCCCTGCCTATGGCTTACAATCTAATAGATATGGAGGGGGGAGACAAGGAGAGGGGACATAGGGAGAGACAAGGGATAAATAACATTCAAGC
>QEPC01006250.1:157614-171558 GCA_003113815.1 Sphenodon punctatus
AGGGGTACAAAACTGAAATGAAACCTAAATCAATCTATAATAATCCTACCCTAAATGAATAAAAAAACAGGGGAAGGGAAGGGAATCACTGGGGAGGGAATATATAGGGAAAGAATTCAATGGAGGGGGAAGGGAGGAAGGAAGATTGAACACAGGGAGGGATAAAAACAAAAAATAACAACTAAATCTATCTAAGCTAAGGTAAATAAATGAGAATATGGGTAGATGGGTTGGATGGGTGAAATAGGAGGAGGATAGCAATGGATTGGGGAGCTGGAAAAATGCTGGGTGAAGGAGCCTTCTGAAACACCTGCTGCTCATGAACAATGACTAGCTCAGAAGGTATGGGGGAGGCAGACAGTTTTGTTTCTTGCTGCGCCCACCTCACCGCAAGCCCCATTGGCTCCGTGCAGCCTAGCCCGTGGCCAATCGCAGACTGGCAAGCCAGTGGTCTGAGGTGAAAAGAGATGGTGATTCGACAGGCTGGCTGCTACTCCAAGCCACTCTCCACCCTCCACCGCTGGTGCCTGGAAGTCTGCTCCTAGCTGAGTCTGATGACTTCCCCCTCCCTGCTACATTTGGCCTTCCAGTGACCTGACAGTGACAGAGTGACAGTACAACTGAACGTGATCCGAACTGACCGAACTGTTCGGCCATTTCGCCGTTCGGTGTTCGGTTCTGTTTGGTATGTTCGGCCATTTTGCCGTTCAGTGTTCGGTTCTGCTCGGTATGTTTGGGTTCGGGTTTGCATTCGGTAGTCCAAACAGGCTGAGTTCGGGCTGAACACCAAACTTCCGAACTGCGTTCGCCCATCCCTACTGACTGCTACTCGAAGCCACTCTCCACCCACCACCCCTAGTGCCTGGAAGTCTGCTCCTAGCTGAGTCTGATGACTTCTCCCTCCCTGCTACATTTGGCCTTCCAGTGACCTGACAGTGACAGAGTGACAGTACCACCGAACGCGATCCAAACTGACCGAACTGTTCGGCCATTTCGCCGTTCGGTGTTCAGTTCTGTTCGGTATGTTCGACCATTTCGACATTCAGTGTTCGGTTCTGCTTGGTATGTTCGGGTTCACATTCGGTAGTCCGAACAGGCTGAGTTCAGTCCAAACACCGAACTTCCGAACCGCGTTCGCCTATCCCTAGTCTGCCCTTTAACTTTCAACCCAGGAGTGGGAGAGATTAAAAGAGCCATTTAAAAAAATTGGCACTTGGTAGCCAATATACCGGGGTGTAACAGAAGACCCATCTTTGCACTTAAAAAGACCAGGTCTATCAAGGATGTATTGGTCCATACAGGAACCAAAGTGGAGCAATCTAATAGAGGAACTATAGTAGGGGCTTCAACCCCTAAAGGTCACTTTAAATGTGGGAACTATTACTTGCTGGTATAGTACTCCAACCAAGGTCTTTATACACCCCAGAACAGGAGACCAACTACCCATTGACCATTTTTCCACCTGCTCCACTAAATCTGTGATTTACCTCATTGTATGCCCATGCAGTCTAATGTACGTAGGATACACTTCCAGGAAGGTCAAAGTAAGAATCTTGGAACATGTGCGTAATATTAGATGAGGGACCCTCAAAGAACCACTGGTGCAACATTTTATAGACATGCAACATGCACCATCAGAACTAAAATTCCTAGTCCTGGAAATAATTGCTGAAGATAGAGGCCATTACATAAAAGCATTACAACGGAGGGAGATTTTCTGGATTTTCAAATTGGGAACACAGGATCCCTCTGGGCTCATTGATTCAATCTCATGGACACCATTCTTAACACAGAAAAATAGATTTTACAAGACCCTCATTGGTAGCCGTGGTATTTTGTTGTCATGACTGATTACCTGCACATTCATGTGAGCCCGTAATATATGGACTGGTATATTTGTTATTCTTTGAGCTGATCATTGTAAAGTGCATCTAAATGTTAATATTTATTTGTGAATCCAGTGCATATCAGATAGCCACATTTTGCTTTAGAATTACCAGTGTGGTTGGCAAACACCCACATTCAATAGCCACAACAGTCTCTGTAGATTACTTGGGATAAAGCTCAACATTAGGCAATAGCGGCCAGGACTACAGCCTGGGCTTTACTCCACAATTCCCAGATTTCAGTTGCAACCCAATACCAGGCAGTAATAAGAAGGATTCAAGCCTTTATTTTGACAGGCTCTATGCCAGGCTTTATTCTGTCTTTACTTTGACAGGCAGCAATAATAAGGACTTAAGCCTTTCATTTTTAGAGAGAATCATGGGACTATAACTCCAGTGGCTCTGGTCATTGGTTATCCCATAGCATATGGGGAAAGGCTGAATGGTATTTTAACCATGAATTGATGTAATTGGTAACACCTGAGCCATCAGGGCACAGTCAGAAGGCTGTGTGCTTGCAAGATATTCGTAGGGCTGCTTTGAGAAGAAAGGTTGGTTACATATTTCAACATCATAATTTTGTGGCTATTGGAAGGGTTGCCATTTGACAAATAAATACTGTGTAAATGAGTTTGTACTAGCTGTGAGAACACTCATATGGACATGTTTTCCAGGTATAATGGGCCCACACAGGGACTCAAAAATAATGGAAGAGTTGTTACATAGAGGCCATGTGGGAATGTAGAATATCTTTTTCAAACATCCAGGAGGTAATGAGTGGCTGTGAGGGTTAATTGAATTACAATGATCCACCTTTGAATACAATTTTTGTGATATCATACTTGTTTGATTTATAGAAATGCAGAAAACTTTTTCCAATATCCAGGAGCCACTGAAGAAGGGGGCATCCCCTGAAATGCGTTTGACTGGTTGGCAGGTAGCTGAAGGCCTATGCTACACAAGCCCAAATTGGAAAGAAAAGATCATGGTCACATCAACTACACTCCTCAGGAATCAGATTTGAACTTTTGATGTTTCCTAATTCCATTTAGAGCCCCAGGGGGGCCCCTCTTTTGTTGCACATAGTTGCATGCATATATTGTTACATACATTTTGTTGTTCATGCTCTGTAATTTTAATTAACACAGTACCCATTCTTTGGGAATAAACTAGTTCTTTTTGTACATACTTGTAACATTATATTTGCACAGTTCCACATTTTGCATTTATTATAAGTTTAACCCAGTTCCTCCCCCATTCAGTGCATGCTTGTGGGGACTTGTTCCCTTTGGGGTTTAGGATACAGTATCTCTCTTTCCCCGTGCCAGCCACTGAGCCCTGGCCGGGCCTTTGCTGCTGCTCCGCCAATGCCAGTCAGCCTGCAATGCCCAGCCAAGTAGGGGTGCCAGCCGCAGTTACTGTGCCCTGGCAATCCAATGTCTGCTGCTGGTGGTGGTACTGCACATCAGCCGTTTGCTCCTCCCTCTTGTAGACGGCATAGCTCAGATGAGTGAGCCAGTGGGCGGGAGCTGGGTGTCCACGAGATTCTCCACTGGGCAAGGCTTGCCCAATTTGCAGTAGAGCTTCTTGAGATTGGTCAAGTACAATGCCAGCCTGCAGCACCCGGCCAAGTAGGGGTGACAGTCACCAAGCCCTGGTCAAGCCTCTGCCCCACCACCACCAATGCCTGGCAGCCTGAAACACCTGGCCTCTGCTGCTGCTGCTGCCGCTGGTTCTCAGACAGCCAGTCATGCCCCATGGGCACCCCTGGGGGCCAAGCATTGAGCCTGCCTTCCCAGGCAACCCGGGGTGCCAAGCCCCAAGCCTTCCCAGTCTCTGTTGCTGCTGCTCCTGCTGCTGTGTCTCCGATGGCCTGCCATGCATGCAACTATGCATGCAACTATGTGCAACAAAAGAGGGCCCCCACGGACACCCCTGGAGTGTCCCAAGCCTCCACAGGTGACACTGAACTTTCCAAACATTTGGAGGGGTCTGAACTCCGCGGGACTGAACCCATGAACATCCGAACGCCGGTCTGTTCACACATCCCTAAAAAACACCAGCCCCAGACCTGGGCTATCTGGAATCTCAACTTCCCAGCTACCTGAGCCCAGAGTGACCGATCAGGGGACTGGTGCAAGCCACTGATCCTGCCATTCACAATGACCCTCTTTTCCCCTAGAGATGCATCTCCCCTGCCCTAGGACCACCCCAATAGTCACCACTACCCCCCCAGCGGGGGCTCCACCAACCCAGTTCCTGGCCCCCAACTGGCCTTCTGCCAGGGGTGCTGGGGGGAAATCCCACCCCAACACCCCAATCTCCTTGTTCCCCCACCTTCCCACAATCACTCATATCTCCACAACCCCCAAACCAACCCCTATTCCCTGCTCTCAACAGGCGATTTTTGTATTTTACTGTTTTACCATTTTAATGAATTATTAAAAATATGGTTTATAAAACAGCCCCAGAACTCGGAAATCCTCAGAACTCTTTCCTTTAATGATTTTAAAGTGCATCCACTTTAAAATCACTATACCAAGCATTGCCCAGAAAAGCAGGCTAGCAAGAGTGAGACAATCACTCAAGAAGACAACCCCACAAAAGTGCAACTGCAGGCAGAAATAATAATTTAAAAACTCCACCAGTAGTGTACCCACAGCATGGCCCACCCTGAGCAGTGCCCCCACTTTAAAATCATTATGCCAACCAAGCAGTGCCCAGAACAAGAGTGGGACAATCGCACAAGAAGACAAACCCACAAAAGTGCAACTGCAGACAGAAATAATAATAAATAATAAATAATAATAAAAACCCAGCAGTAGTGTACCCACAGCATGGCTAAATCATTATGCAAACCAAGCGGTGCCCAGAAAATCAGGCTAGCAAGAGTGCAACAATTGCTCAAGAAGACAAACCCACAAAAGTGCAACTGCGGGTAGAAATCCAAAAAAGCCCAGCAGACATCATAACACCACCCACAAGAAAGAAACCAGACATTCATTCATTCTCTCTCTCTCTCTCTCTCTCTCTCTCTCTCTCTCTCTCTCACACACACACACACACACACACACACACACACACACACACACGCTTACGCTTTCATTGTGCCTGCCCAGTGCCCACCTATGCAAGGCAAGCCCCCTCCCCACAGACCATATTATTTTAACCAGAAAGAAAGTATCTCTCTCCTGTGCCTGAGTGGTCAGTCATAGCTTGGCAAAATTGACTCCACAGACAAAGTACAGTAACAGTGCCCAAAAACCCCCACAGCAAATGTGATCCTTTTCTGGCCTCTAGGCGGCTGCCAACTTGCCAGGCCAGGCCAGGCCGGCACCCTTCCCCCCACCCCCTCCTCTCAAGCCAATTACTTACAGATCAGCAGGGAAGCACAAAGCCAAATTCAGTAGAGAATGCTAAATGGCTGTACAGCCACTTAGCTTTATTTTGCACCTGCCAGCCAATCAAAACTTGCCACCTGGCTTGTCCATCACTCAACTGTCTCCTCCCATACCCCTCTCCTACCAAATATGGCACTAAGTTTAGTTTCCTAGCTCAGAGAATCTAGGGGGTCAACCGACCATCTGGATCACTCCAGTCATGTGTGCAATGGTGCCAGCACTCAATGGAGGTTTCCAAAATTTTCTGGCCCCTGGCCTTGGTAATTGGAACTTCAGATTTGGAAATTCGGATCCGAGGACTGGAATCCCCAGTGGATTCCAAAGTTTTCCGAGGACCAAGTTTTAGCTCTACTGCTGACTCATGCTCATCTTGTGATCAACTACAACCCAAGATCCTTTTCACATGTACTGCTGTCAAGCCAGGTATCACCCATCCTATACTTGTGCATATGAATTTTCTTACCTAAATGCAGAACTTTACATTTATCTCTGTTGAATTTCATTTTGTTAGTTTTATTTATTTAATTAATTATTTTATTTTCAAAACTTATACCCCACCCCTCCTGACACAGGCAGCTCGGCAGTTTGGGCCCAGCTTTTCATCCTGTCAAGATCTATCCTGACCTGCAGTTCCTTCCCTTCATCATTAGTGCTTACTCTTGCCAGGTTGGACATAGTTTCCTTTGTGGGAAAAGATGGAGGCAAAATAGGAGTTGAGCAATTCTGCCTTTTCTCTGTCACCTGTTAACATTTCTCCACCTTCACCAAGCATCGGACCTACCACTTCCTTGTTCTTTCTCTTGCTTTTGCCATAGCTGAAAAAACCCTTTTTGTTGTTGTTAACATCTCTTGCAAGCCTCAGCTCATTCTGAGCTTTAGCCTTCCTGACACCATCCCTACAGGATTGGGCTACTTGTCTACACATCCTTGGTGATTTGTCCCTCCTTGCATTTCTTAATTCTTATACATGTCCTTTTTAATTCTCAGCTCATCAGAAAGCTACTTGTGCAGTCACATTGGTTTCTTTAGATTTATTTTCCTAGATTAATTTTCCATTTCTCTGAAATGGCCTTATCCTCACTGAGTGCTCCTTTCATCCCCTGGTCCATCATATGGCCCAACTGACTCTAGGATGCAGAAGTAAAACATGAGGAGCCAGGAAGCTACATGGCTATAAAAATTGAGTAAAACAATGAAGAATTAACAATGAAGAATGGAACTTTAACTGTTGATTGTTAAGATGTTTCTCGCACACGCGCACACACACATTTAAGTCTAATGATCCAGCGGCAATGCTAGGGGCTGCTATGCAAAAGATCCCTTTTCTGTGCTAAGTTGGTACATATGTGCAAGAGAAGGTTTGGGAATGCAACAAAACTAGGGCTGTACCAAATAGGTGCACTGAGTATTTGTGAGGATTTCTGAGGTTCCGAGTACCGGGACCAAGTCTTCAGTCCTCACTCTGAACTTTTTCCGAGGACTTAGAAATTGGAATTCTGGACCTTGGAAAACCTCGGAACTTTGACTCTCGGAACTCAGAATCGTGGACACTCAGAAACACTCAACACCTGAACCAGCATGTGGTGCCACGTGCAGCTGTTTAATTGCTTATCCAGTCAGGGTGCACAACAGCGTATCCACCCCTTCCTCCACCTCCACCCCCCTCCCCCAGTTTATAAGAGACTGAAATTCAGCTCTTCCCCACTCCCTGGCCCTGCTGGGTCCATTGCCCCTATACATGAAGCAAGGCAGCAGGGTGGCACCCCTCCCCCTCCCCTAAACAAACCATATTACCAATAAGCAAGTTTGGCCCTCTTGGCTGGGCCCATTGTGTCCTGCATGATGCAGGGCAACTGGGTAGCACTGTGGTGCCCTATAGAGAGAGAGCACATGGTCCCACTCCCTGCCCTGCCAGCAGGCAGAAGAAAGAGACCAACCCCCCCCACCACCATTATAAATAATGTGATAAGCAAGCATCCCCCTTGATTACACATGCAAGGCTTGCAAGCGCTGGGGTAGGTGGATGGGTTGCACTGGGTTGCCCTGCCAAAACATAGCATATCTATCAATCAATCAATCAATCAATCAAGTTTCAAGAAGTTTGGGGCCATGGACCCATGATGCCACCAGCCAGCAGGCATAGCCACAAGAAACCAGACAAGTCCCCCCCCCCCAAAAAAAATGCCTCCCTTGCTCTATGCCCCCCTATGCAAGGCAAGCCTGCTTCCCACACACCATAAATTAACCAGAAAGTATCCCCCCTGTGCCCCAGTTGGGCACATCTTGACAAAACTGGACTCACATCAAAAGTACAGTGCCAGTAAAAACAACAGCAAAAATGAGACAATTAGATTCACAAGACAAACCCAAAGTGCAACTGCAAAATCCACATGACAAAGCCTGCCAAACCCACAGCATGACCCTCATGGTCCCACGCAGTGCAAGCAACACTCACTTTAAAAAATATTGTTTTAAAAAGGCATGGTGACTAGTATTGACAAGACAAGCCAGGCACCCCCACTCTCTCAGCCAAAATACTTACAGCAGTGTAGCACACAACCAAATTCACCAAAGAGAATGGAAAATGCCCAAATGACCACTTTTATTTTGCCTCTGCCAGCCAATCAAAAACTATCCTGTGCTTGTCCATCATTCACCTGTCCCCTCCCATTACCCCCCTGTCTACCAAATATGACACCAAGTTTTGTTTCCTAGCTCAGAGAAGCTAGGGCCAGGTCTGGGTCACTCTGGTCATGCACACATCCATCACTCGTTTGAGTGTTACTTTCTGAGTACTGACCTTGATCCTTGGAACTCGGAAATTTGGAACCAACTACCGTGATCCTTGGTGAATTTAAAAAAAGAAATTGAGTACCGGGTTTCAGCTCTAAACAAAACCATTTAGGGCATCTTTAGACATGAGTGACATGTTACAGCGTTTGGAATCGAGTTTTGGTTTTGCTGTTGTACATGTGTTAGTCGTTACAGTGTTTATACATTACTTTCAAACCCCTCATAAATTGATTTGAAATGTTACCTTATTTAAACGTGTCAGTGTTTTCTGAGGTTCCATGTTCTACTGAGGTTTGAGTGCACATGTGTGTGTTCCAATGAGTTCCCGGATGGTAGCGTCGATGTAGCTTCCTGTGCGTGAGGTGCTAGTTGGAGGCAGAAGCAAAGAGGGGGGAGCAGTTGTTGAGGTAAGTATGAGGGAAAGATAATTTCCCCCCGCTGTAATTGGACAGTTCATTTATTGAAACCTGCTTTTTGCATCTCCCTCACAAACTTAATTTCTTCTTGGTTTCCATTATCTCATCCCAAACACAGACCGCCTGAGGCTTGAAACAGTGGATGCCTTTCAGTGGGTGTTGAAGTGCATTAATCGGAGTGGTAGAAAGGAAGCTTGCACTGCTGTTGGCTTTCCAAAACAGGCTTGGACACTTGTTTTTCTTCCTCACCTGGACATGGCCCTCTGCAGTGTTGATCTTGCTGTGCTCCTCCTCCTGCCATCTGTTCATATCGGAGCAAATCTAAAACTGGTGAAAATCTGATTGCACTGATTCCCACAAAAGCTAGAGTGTAAACTGCGTTTTATATAATGTATGACACACAGATAAATCTGTCTCTCAACAAATTTGTAAGTGTTCCAATGGAGGAAACAGATAGTTTCCCTGCCTGCACAAAGAATTGCAGCTGAATGTGAGTTGCAGAAGACTCAAATTGTAGCATGTCCTTCTCTCTCCGAGTTTCCATTAGCAATTACCTTCCCTTTTTTAACTGTGCAGCTTGTCACAAGGAAGGTTGTATTCCACCCCAGGCTTGGTTAGAGTCCAGTATAGATGGCATGTTGGATGATCCCTTTAGTTTGCAAAAAGCTTTTGTCCAGAATACAGTGTTAATGTAGGCTTCATGAGAACAACACAGCCTCATCTGAAGTGAGTGCCATCATAACACACATTCAGACCCGGAAAGGTTTAAACCCTGTTTAATCACCGGCATGATAAACTGTAACGTGTCATTTTCTAGTTTACCCTCTCTCTGGAGATAGTGTTCCTGGATCTGGGATTTAGTCACTCTTATTTTGTAAGGAACTGTTCTGCTTTGATGTCTCCAATCCCACTCCCTCCTCCCAAAAGTCAGATTAGGTCATTTGCTTTGTCTAGCAATAGATCCAGGGCTAAACAAATCCATCTGATAGATCTGTTACCATATCTGTTACCCATTTAGGACTTATGATGACACACAGCTGGTCTGTTGGGGGAAGCAGATGCTTCTTGACAGCTATGAAGAAAACCAGTCTTTGACTCAAGGGAGCCTAATTGATTTGCTGATCATTGTGTTTTTTTATTGTTCATTTGTTTGGTAAGTTTAAAAATCTCTATTACCAATATTATTAATACTATATATCCTTTAATCGTTTTGGGAACTTAATGTGCATACTGTTACAAAGATATGAAACTGAGTGTTCTTATGAGACGTGCATGCAGTTACGGGTGCAATAAAAGACAGGGGTGCAATAAAAGTTAGTGCACCCTTAATTGCCCCCATAGTTCTTATGGCCCTTGTTTCTGTCACTACTTTGCCTGACATTGCTTATGGTTAACTGGGGGTTTTGTAGTGCTGTGCTGATCACCAGCAATCTTATCATGTGTGAGGCATTAGATTTTGCATCCAGTCATGATGGGGGACTTTGTTGTACAGCATGGCATGAAAAGAGGTAAGTGGGGTAAAATATCCCACAAATAAGTTCATTTATGGTAATGGAAAAATTTATGGCAGCTTTTCATATATACCATGTTAATATTTGCTTTCATATTTGCATTGTGTTCCATACCATCCCATTTTAAAAGCTGTCACAGAGGACTATCTGTTTAAATTTACAAATGAAGCTACCATAACAACAAGCACGGTATGTTGATTTTAAAAGCAACATGACTGGCCTTGTGTTTCTAAGCTTGCCAAAAACATATAACTCAGGTTTTATATCAAGAGAGATTTGTATCCCCTGACTTAGGCTAAGCATGCATGGGTCATTGCTAACAACCTCCTTCCCATGTAACTGCTATACAGCTGCTGGACAGATTTTTAAGTCATTTTGAAAAATGTTTTTCTACAATTTAAAATTTTTGATTAATCTCATTTTACAAATTGTTGGCAGGACTCAGCCCAGGGCGCGCCACCCCTGAGGAGTGCCCGCACGCCCCTCACCTCCACAGGGAACGTCCCCAGCCCCCCTGGCTGGCCCTGAAGCTCCCCACGATGGGGAAACGCCGTCGCTGTCACCCACGGTGCTCCTACGCACGTACCAGCAGCACCCCCCACACCTCCCTATGGCATCAGGGGGCGGGGCTTCAGAGCCACTGCATGTAGAAGCCACGCCCACAGCCTCGATCTCAGTGCTGCGGCGCTCAGACCGTCTGCGACGTCGCCTTGTCAGCAAAGATAAAGGCATCCCCTCGCCACAGTAACAGTGCTGGTGATCAGTGCTGCAACGCCTGTGAGACTGGCCCCCCTTTTGCCTGGATACCTTGTGCTATTTTATTGCCTGTGGAGCGCGTGTGTGTGTGGGAGCGTTGTGACTGTGCTGTATGTGAGCAGTGAGTGTCACGGAGTGAGCGTGTCATCGAATTGGTAAATCTGCATAACTCCGTACTGTTTCAGTGTTGCACCATTCCTGGGACCCTTCTGGTAGTATAAGTCCTATCCTTTTCCCCCCTCCCGGGGCTTGGCACACTTCCCTCTCCTCACCACCCACACTTCCCTCCCCTCCTCCTCACCCTGTGTGCTTGGCAAGGCGGCTCACCTCCAAATACCCTGTGATGATTCAGACTGTGGATTATTATTCCTTCAGCCCTATACAATCCTGAGGGTTTGTTTCCAGGCAGGCACCCTTGCCGCTCGGTGACTGTGTGCATGGCTGTACCCTTCCTCCCTTCCCTTCTCCCCTTGCCAGGTCCGTACTGGACCTCACAGTTGTACATCTTTGGTGATGTTGACAAAGATGTTAATTTCCCCCCCTATTTTAGTAGATATGGAGAACCATGTTTTGGAAGCAGTTTTTGATGTTAGTCAAAATTTGGAGACACAGGAAAAGATCATTCAGATTTGTGCAAGCACTTTTGAAGCATGCATTATGGATTATAACATATGGTGGAAATCAGTTTAAAATGTTGCGTATCTACTTATGGATTTTAAGACTGCCATTAGGCATCACAGGGATCGAAAATCACACTACAGGCAAAAACAATGAAGATATATGCCATATGGACCTGCATTAAGGAGAAATGCCCTGCTGCATGAGTTAGCAAATCAATTTTTTGATGAAATTGAAGCTTGGGTAGAAGCAGTAGTTGAAATAAAGCCTACTATGCATGTGTTGTGGGTAAGGGATCAGTCAGATGAATGGTGGCAAAATGTTGTTATGGGATGGTCAGAGGAGGACTGGAGTGCAAATTTTCACATTACTAGGTCTGCCTTTTTTAAGTTACTAGATATCATCATCAAGCACTGCCTAAGCAGGAATGATACAGTAATGCGTAAAAGCATTTTCTGAAGAGAAGAGGCTTGCTGTAGCTCTCTGGAAAATGGCTACACAAGATAGTTTTCGATCTATTGCTCATAGTTTTGGTATTGGTGGGGCAACTGCTTCTGTTGTAATGACTGAAGTATGTAAAGCATTAGCTGACATACTTTTAGAGCGTGTTATCCAAACTGTAAACCCACATGAAATCATTGCAGGTTTTGAGCTTTCTGGTTTTCCAAATTGCATTGGCGCAGTTGATGGTACTCATGTACCTATTCTGTGCCCAACAACTGAAAAAGAATTTATTAATAGAAAAGGTTTTAATAGTATTGTGTTACAGGGAGTTGTAGACCACTAGGGGTGTTTCATTGATATTGTTGCAGGGTGGATGGGAAGCTCTCATGATGCCCGTATCTACCGACGTTCATCACTAGCAGCTTGGCTTAGACTTGGAGAGTTTGGCCCCCAAGAGAGGCATTTCCGTTTAATTCAAGGTGTTCAAATGAAACCTGTAATAATAGGGGATTCTGCTTATCATCTAAGGCCTTATCTAATTACACCTTATAATAAGCTACGAACACCTGCCCAAGACTTTTTAAATTTCTGTCTTAGTAGATCAAGAATGGCAGTAGAAAGATGCTTTGGAAATTTAAAGAATTCTTAGCATTGACTACTTACAAGGTTAGATATTAGAACTAAAAGTGCACCCCTAGTCATTGCTGCTTGCTGCATAATGCACAACATCCAAAAAACAGAGGGGAATTGTTTAGATAATCCACCACCTCCAGTTTATGATAATCCCTTTCCTATTTTTTCCAACACTGATGAAGATGCAGAGAGAAGATTATGCACCAGAGTGAGGGATGCCCTTAACAGAGAACTACATGAATTACATAATACCATATATGTTGAAGAATAAAACCTATAGGGGGTTATTCAGGAACTAGGTTGCTCACACCTATATTCCATAGAACAGCGAGAGCTTGTAAATAATTGTATTGCATTACACTCAGGGGTCAAGCTCTGCCCAAGTACTCCCCCTAAAAGAGCAAGGCTATATCCCTCAATGATATATAGAAAGGAGCATGGTTATATGTTGTTATATATTACGTTCAGGGGTCAAGCCATGCCCAAGTACTGCCCCTAAAAGAGCAAGGCTATATCCCCCAATGATATATAAAAAGGAGCATGGTTATATGCTGTTCTACTTTCTTTTTTTGGTTCAGGGGTCTAGCTCTGCCCAAGCACTCCCCTATTTAATGTTATTTTAATTTTGTTTACATTTATATTTTAAATTTTGTTTTGTTTCCCCCACCTTTTTTTAAAATGTGTTGTGTTAGAATGTACACAATCAGTGAAGACAACTGTTTGACAAAACATTGCATGAGAGACATATTTAGACATCCCTAAGTTCCTATTAAAGCATGAGGGTCATAAATTGGTAGTTTTATTTCCTTTACATGAAAAAAGAACAAAAATCAACTTCATAATTCAGCATAACTGAACTAAATGTTGTAATAATTTCATTTGAGCTTGTACTACTTTAACTTTTAAATAAAGTAGTGTTTACTGAAATGGAGAAGTACCACATAAGATGGGAATTTTTTAATGTGTAGGAACGTATTTAAAAAATAACATTTATGGCCCTTTTCAAAGAGACTCTCTAACACTGGGTATTTTCAGACGTGATATGATCACAGTCAACCCCACTGATACGTACAGTGATTATATATACATACTATACATGGGTATTTTCAGACGTTACGAGATCACGCTCAACCACACTGAACCACGCTCAACCCCGCGGCGGGGGCAAAGGGCTGTGAACGTCTGTTCGGTGTGCGCCAGATGTTCATCACGCTCAATACCCACATGGGGTCAATTTCAACCACGCTTCCCGGGCTAGCCGGGGGAATATCCCAGGAAGCGTGGTCAAACAGACCCCCACCGAGAACCAAGGAAAAGTAACGTCTGGATGCCAATCCCCGGGCGGAAACAAAGGAAACGAGCCGCAGCCGGGGACGAGGCATGCAGCATCGCTGCCGGGCAACCAGCAACAACACAACCACCGGAGGGAGATTTAAAACGAAATCAGCAGCAAGCAAGCGTGGCGGGATGGAGCGAGGAGGGAGGC
>QEPC01006255.1:16869-29956 GCA_003113815.1 Sphenodon punctatus
CGGCCATGTCTGTGTCCCGCCCCTGCCCGGTGCCTTGTGGGGGTTTAGCGCCCGCCGGGGGTTCGGCTGCACGTCTGTTGTGCTGCCACGGCCCGCGATGGTGCGGCCCGGTTCCGGCCCGTGGTCCCGTTCCCGGCACGTCTGTTTGGGTCGTTTTCCAACCCCCGGGCGTGGTTGCGCTGTTCGCCCCCCCTGGTGGTTCGCTGTGGTGAACCGCCCGCCCGTAACGTCTGAAAATACCCATTCTATTAGAATTCCAAGGAGGGAGGGGTGTGTGTGTGTGTGTGTATCAACACTACCTGTTGTTCCTTTGTGGACCAAACTGGACAAATTTTAATTAGCAATAAAGCTATTGAAGACCGTTTACAGATTTTAGACACACTTAGCAAAGAAAACACGGTTTGGACTTTTGATCACACCCTGGACTGGCTAACATCATGGTTGACCGATTTTGGAGCTTTGGGAAGGAAAATTTTACATGGTTTAATTATTTTTGTTGCTTTGTTAACATTGTTTTGGTTTTTTTGTAAATATTGTCAGTTATGTTTCCTCCAGGTGTTTAAATGGACGGTTAAATGGAAACCTAAACCGGCACCTCTTGAGCACATCCCTATGTACGAACCAATGTATGAACAATTGGATGTTAACTACGTGGGGGTTGATGCTGTTTATGAATAAATGTTCCCTCATAAATGGGGAACATGTGGGGGGAGTATGTGAGGAGTATGTGAGGTGTGTAAATGGACTTTAGGAATTAGGATGCTCAGGATGAAGAGACTGCAAGACCAAAGCCCATAAGTGAACTAATGCACAGATTTTGATTTGGCAGCTTGCACAATTGCAACCGCAACTGAACTGCTAAGACTAACACAATATTTGCAAGCACAGCTAGATTTTGGAACATTTATTGCTTATGCAACGGTTCTGGGCATTTGACTAAAAACAGACATTTGTGAAATGGGGCAAAGATCAACTGGTTAAGATGTTAACCACAGAGGCCAGATGCATCCTTGTCTGAGTGACTCAGATGATGGCATGGGAGAAGCCAACTCTGCCTAGCAACAACATATGCATGGCCTATGTGACTAGAGAACTATAAATATTGGACTGATGTCCTTTGGGATTCGGAACACCTGTAACATCAGCTCGTGGTTAACCACCTACCATCAACGAATCGGTTCAGCGTCCCCATCACCTCTGTTACGGATTGGCCACCCTGACAGGATGAATGAATGAATGTTAAATATGTGATGTTGCAATGTTATAACTTTGTATTAAATAAAGCTAAGAGGTTTGCCAATATATTTCCAGCCTATCTCTGCTCTCTTGAATTGACCACAGTATCTAAAAGAACATTGTCATATTGGTTGAGTGAATGTGTGAATGTTATTAACTGTGGACCAGGACTGAGACTTAAGACAGGGTCAATCGCCCCGAGGCCATCCTATATTGGATGGTCTTGAACACAAGAGGGCCTGGTGGAACCTCATGTACCCCACGGGTGTGATTGCACAAAACTTTCCCTTCCCCTGTATGAGCCGAATCCTACAGTTAGCTGCCTGTTTGACACTCTGTAAGGAAACGGACTTCCTTCCCTTTGTGTGAGTGTTTAAGAGAGCTTGTAACACACTTGGAGTGTGGACACTTAAAACCCCCAAAAGCTGCATTCCCGAAAGACACACTTAATAGCCTAAAACCAGATGTGACAGTTGATTTGAGTGATTTTATCTGAAAAAAGTTCACAAGTAAGTCACAGCGAGCATTACATGACTCTGGGTCCAAGCGGAGGCAGGCTGGACTGACCAGCCCCTTCACCACCCAGAAAAGCACAGCCAGATAGGACTTAGTGGACGCAATGAGGACAGCAAAGAAAGCCTTCTTTGCTGCCTGCACCGCCATGGCATAGGTACATAACCAAACTCTATGTTGCAATCGGTCAAATTCAGTATGAGAACAGTGCCACCATCACTCTAACTGCCGCCCTTCCCGCTTCATCCATCACAGTTCCTCCGTATACCACGGGAACCTGCGTTGTTGGAGATTTGGGAGAAGACGCCTGGGAGCTGCATGGTCGATGGCCTCTGTCAACACCAAGTTCCAAAGGGTCATGAGGTCATCGAGTGAACGACCATTGAAATCAGAGGGAATATCCCCCAGAACATTCTGGAACCTCTCTGGTTCCATAAGCCTCCGGGTGGGAGCAAACCAACCGAACTGGCTCTGCACCCTCCTGGGGGCTGACCTATGCCAGGATACTGGCCTGGAGGAGATAATGATCCATCCATGACAAGGGCACTGCTGACACCTCCTCCACTAATGGATCCCCCACCTCAAGGCCGCTGCAAAATATCATGTCCAGGGTATGTTCTCCAACATGTGTGGGGCCAACAACTATCTGAGACAGGCCTATAGTTGCCATGGCGGCCATGAACTCATGCTCCGCCCCTCTAAGACTGGCGTGAGCATGAATATTGAAATCCCCTAGAACCACTGCCCTGGGGGACCACAAGACCACCTCCAACACCAGTTCAGTCAGAGAGGGCAGGGAAGCTGTTGTACAGGAAGTGCACAGTATATCAGCAGCAACCCCACTCTGTCTCCGGCTAAATCCATCAACAGGTGGAGGCCCTCAATTCCCATGATAGGTTGCACAAGAAATCTCACAGACCATATCTCCTTAAAAATAATGGCTACACTGCCCTCACACACACACGTCCCTTCAACTATGGCTGATGCTGGAAGGAGTACCCAGCCAGAACAAGGTCAGCCAATATAGGCCCCGTCTCTGTGTCCAGCTAGGTCTCTGTAATACACGCGAAGTCGGCTGCCTGATCCAGGATCAACTCCCAGACCATAGTTGACTTATTAGCAACCGACCTTGCATTCATCAGCATCAAACCAAGGCCAGGGGCCCTCTGATTAATGATCACCACACCACCTGACCGAGGGCCATTGAGCGGGACAGGCATTAAACATCTGTCCCATCTCACAGGTCTAACATGCCTCTTGGAAGGACCATAATTCCCCCGGCCCATCACAACCCCTATGACTGCAGACTCCCTCGGTCCCCCCCAGTCCCCCTCATAGGTCTCCCTGCCAGGCCCCCAAGGGAGATCCCCATCCTCCTACTCCCACCTATTCTCCCTCTCACAGGAGGATATCCCCCCTCCCAAAGGGGTCATGCCCCTCCCTCACACTGAGGGGGCTGCCCCCCCAACCCAATCCCATTGCCCCCCCTCCTCACTAGGAGAATAGCACATTTCCTCAATACCCCTGCCTTCCCCTCCCTACCCCACACCCTAATAAACAAACAAATCCTAGCCCCCCCTAAAATGTCCCCAAAACAAACCTAGATCACTGCAAACTAGTAACATCCACCAGTAAGCATCCCCTTATCCTCAGTGCTGCTCTGAAGGGTCACACCAAAGGTAATCTGAGGCATAGATCCATGGCCCAGTCCTTCTTGGCCAGGGCCACACTGGCCACAAATGGCCCACCAACAGTCAACACCCTTTAGTGTCGCCCTTCGGCTGACGCCCTTCAGGTGTCACCCTCCAAGACCACAGGGGAGAGTAAGGGGGTCAGGTGATGCCAACTCCCCTCTGCCAAATGAGCAGCCCAGCAGCACAGCCCCGGCCATCAGGTCTCAATCTTCAATATACTACCTGCAGGGGAGAGGAAGAGGGTCAGGTGAGACCCTTCAGTTAAACTTCCAAAATGAACAATATCTGCCACTTTGAATGTTTAACAATAATGCAATTTCAAGTTAGCCACCACCAGGAGAATTTGTTTATCAAACCCTGAAGTAGCAGGTATTCCATCAAAATATGCAGCTGGACCCACCCACCACCCAAACAGTTTTATTTCTCTTTGTTCACGATTAGAAAAACCTTCCTACATTGAATGGTTATCATAGTAAGCTAGGGAAGATTTGGTCTTACAAATCTCCTTCAAAGTAAAGATTGTGATCGTTCCTTATTTATAGGGCGATATAATTCCCAACTGAGTGCCAGGCAGAATTCAACAAAGAGCATCCCCAGCACCCAAAACCAGAGGGAAAAAGTTTGAGCAACATTCAAACAGATGCAGATTCCCCCATATTGAGGAGGTGAGGGGTGAGGGGTTTTATCTCCCCCACCTAACTTATAAACTTTTATTTATATATTGCTAACCCTGTTTTAAATATTTTTTAAAAATTTTGTACTGAGTGTTTTAAATTGTTTTTATTGTATTTTATTGTTGTAAGCCGCCCCGGGCTGCATGGCAGGAGGGGCAGGATATAAATCTATTAAATAAATAAATAAATAAATAAATAAATAAATATTCAATTACCATCTTAATTAAGAAACCATGTCTTACTTACAGTAACTAAGCTGCTACAAATACTTACCATCTGGGTCGTTTATATTTAGACTCCATTATATGAGAAGATGTTCACCAATTGCTCTGTGAGCACCATATGATGATGTTCACAGATTATAAGAAAATATACAATAATTTACCAAATGGATTTGTAGGATAATTTAGATACAACACATTAAGCAGACCTGAAGCAGGATTGCACAGTAATCAGACTGTGTTGCATATAATGAATACAGACACGTTTTGTTAGCATGCCTTGTAAAAGAACAAGGAAAAGTTTGTAGCGCAGGAGAGCAATAATGAATTAAGGATCCTTTCACCATTAGTCTAGAGAGATAATGTTGTTGCAGTGTTGGTCCCAATTTAGTAAAGGATGGAGACAAAGTACTTCCATGCTATTTTGTATTGGACCAACTTCTGTTAGTGACAGCGTGTAAGCTTTCAAACGGCAAACGGCATTTTCTCAGGCCTGTAAGTTCTGGCATTTTATGTCTCTGAAGAATGGACCAGGAGGTAGGGGGAAGGCCCCCATTCAAGTCTTACCTTAGCTGTGAACTCAATGGGTGACCTTGGGTCAGTCACAGATCTCAGCCAAACCTATTTCACAGGGTTGTTGTGAGGATTAAGACAAGACCAATTTGTTAGTTACCATTACAGTTAATAAGTTAAAGAATTGTAAGCCACCTTGAGCCTAAGGGATAGGGTAGGATAAAAAAAGGATGAATAAAATAAAATAAATAAGAAAAGACTTGTGTGGTCTGAAAGCTTGCATACTCTCAAAAAAATACCATCTGAACTATTTGGATGCCTCCTTTCACCTCTGCGTCATAAATAAGAACTCTCGCGGGTCAAAAGGAACCAAAAGCTGCTGCTATTAATTAGTATTATTTATCATCTCATGTTTGATGAACCTATGTATGTATACCTTATGGATGAGATCCCTTTCAGCCCTATGGTTCTACGATAGTCAAGGCAGGAAACAAATGGAAGAATAAATGATGCTTTTCATAATGAAGTAGTCATAATTGGGTGTGGATGCCAATGAGAGTTTATGTATGCATATCTCAAACCTTGGATGACAGCAGGGACAAAAAACAGAAGCATGATAGGGAGGGGGATGTGTGTGATGGTATGCAAGACAAATAAGATCTTTGCTCAGGTGTACGAGATGAACGTCTAGTAGGAAAATGAAAGTGAAGACGTTTGAATTGAAGCTAGGGGGTGCAGCCACACAAGCGGCCCCGTGGCAGGCAAGTGCAGCCACCACACTGTGGGGTCAGTGTGGAGAGCTGGACAAATGGTCACTCCCCACACCCAGGGCAGCCGGGCAGCTCTCCAAACTCCCACCACAGCCAGGGCAAGCTCTGCTCTGCCTCCCTCCCCCAGCCTGATCAAAATCCCACCCCTGGCCGTGACATGGGAGCACGCAATGGGCGAAGTGCCCGCCACTCAAAGCCCAGCAGTGAAGATCTTCACGCGGCAGGAGCCCAGAAGGGGCCCTAAGGCTATTACACAACGTATCCTCGGCCTTTTTCTGAGGACTTATTTCACAGCAGCCAGTGGCCCACCATGTCATGCAGCAGGTGGAACATCTGGCGGCAGTTGGCCACACAATGCCCTGCATTGCATGGTCCGGCTGCCCACAGTGTGGTAGCCTGCCCACGGCAGTTCATGTGGCTGCAGCCAGTATTCTTATTCATAGTTTTTTCTGTCTTGCACACAACTGATTTGAAATAAGGTTATAACAAAGGTAAGAGCTATAGAACAGAGGTAAATGAAGAATGGGAAGGACCAAAAGTGAAATAAAAGTGTATTATTGGTACTAGAGACAGAGTAGTACAGTGATATCTTTTATTGGACAAAGTACATTTGCTGAAGGCTCGCAAGTTTTCATGCCTCACAGGGTCCTTCATCAGACAAGTCAGGAGTTAGAACTGTAAGCTCAGTTCAGTTCAGTTCAGTTTATTAACGTAGCAAACAGCCATAGTCGAAAAGGAACTGTATAACACAAAAAAGACACCAAACATGGCATCCTTATAGAACAGTCAGGACATACATATAATATAGTATAGTAATAAATAATGTAAAAATAAATAAAAATAGCAATAGTCATGACAATAAATAATAATAATAATAATAATAATAATAATAATAATAATAAACTATTATCATGCGAACGAATCCTGGAAAGTACCAGTCATTTGTCAATCCAATTTAAAGGAAAGGAATTTTTCCCTTTCCTGAAAAGCTAAAAGCAAAAACGACATCACAGCTTGTGATGTCTCAGGTCTTGAATTGTAAGCTGAGCAAAGCAGTGTAGATATATGCAGTAACTGGAAACAATGGCAACGAGGGGAGGGGAGGAGTAGGTGAGAATGAGGTTCAGAGAGGAGATGCACATGTCAAAAGGGTGGAATACAACTAGGTGGGACAAGTAAGAGCCACTGAGAGTAAATAAACTTAAAGATTCCTGTAACTCTAGATAGTAGGGGTGTGCAATTCATTTTTGTTATTATAATAATAAAAACAAAAAAGTATGTTTTCTTTTTAGTTATTGTAAAAACAAAAACAAAGAATAATAATAACGAAAACAAAAATGAAAATGAATTTTAGTTTTTGAAATAAAGGGAAAACATTGAAAAACGTATCATAACTTTTGGGTTTCTTATTCAATTCTGATTAAACTTGGGGAGATTGTAGCCCCAACAGAGAGCACTATGAATACTGAATTTCAGAAGGAAAGAATAAAAGGAAGTGATATTATAAGCAATTGAATGTTGTAATTTTAAGAAAAGCCACATACACATTCCTGGCTACACCGTCTTTATCTTCCATCCAATGTACATGAAATAATGTCCCCTCCCAAGATTACCAACTCCTGCCAAATTTCAGAAAGATTGGACAAAGGGTCCTGATGTTATAAGACATTGACTTGAAAATGCATTTCCGGGAGTAACATTTTAATATTCCATTCTGTTCACAAGACATTTGGCAGGAATGTATCTCACACCTTCCCTGTCATCTCTGCCAAAAAACAGGACAATTAGATAAATGGCCCCAATTTTATAAGCAATTGGAGTTATTCCCTTGAAGACCATTATTCAGATAAATAGCAGCACATGCAGTGCCAGTCAGAGGCAGACACTTAGCATGGCAGGGGGAGGGAGGCTGTAGGAGATAGAGCAACCCAACAGACTGACAGACACATTCACTGGCCAGTTACTGCATGCTTCCAGCTTTACAGGACCAATCAGTGGTGACTTCGAGGCAGGCATAGGGGCGGCCCTCAGGCGGGCATAGAAGGGACATAACTGGGACTTTGGGGATAGCATCCCAGCAATCAGGAGACATAATTTACACGTCCAGGCTGACCAATTATCATCACAATCAGATCCTGCAGCACTGTGACAGAGTACATAAGAGAATCTCTATTGGCTCTTTCCTAAGCAGATGCTTCCAACTTCCCAGTAGCAAGTGGGGGAAAGAAGTTGGGATGGTCACAGCACAGAATGAGGATATTTGGTTGACATTTCTGCTGGCCAATTGGCATCACAAACAGATCTTATACCACGCTGATACAGGCTCATTCTCTGCAAGTGCTGTGCAGGCTTATACAATTGTGACCTTTATCACATCTTTCTGATATTTGGCAGAGATGATCCTGAATGTGTGAGATGCAGCCCTACCAAATTTCATGTATGCTGGTTGGACTACAAAGTTGTTACAGTCAGACATACATTTATAAGTTAATTTTTTCTACCACCAGGACCCTTTATCCAATCTTTCTGAAAGTTGTCTTAGATTGTAATCTTGGAGAGGGGTATAAACCTGACAAGTTTTATCCACATTAGGTGGGAGACGAAGAGGTTACAGCCAGGAACGTAGATGCCGATTTTTGCAAAACAACATAATGCAACCGCTTATAAAATCAGATTCCTTTATCCAATCTTTCTGAAATTTAGTACACATAATGCCTTCTGTTGGGGGTATACTCCCTACAAGGTCATCCAAATAGAATGAAAAATAAAAAAATTTATAGCGAAAAATGTGTTTTCCATCGAAACAAATGGAAATTGAAAACAAAAGCAAAAACAAAAACAAAATTTTGCTCTTTACGAAAAAGAAAATGAAATATTTAAATAAAGAAAATTAAAAACAAAAAATAATAATGACATAGGTCCTTAGTGCACACCTCTACTAGATAGTCATTAGACTTACAAGTTTCTGTAAAGGTTTGTGAAACCCATGTCCAAATTGAGTCCATTGTTAAGAATATAAGAACACAAGAACACAAGTAGTGCCATATAGGGTCATATCAATGGTCCATCGAGCCCAGCACCCGTCTCTGACAGTAGCTCTGTTTCTGCTGCATTCTGCAGCTGTACGTGGAGGGGGGTGCAGGGGAAGGCCTGGTTTGAACTGTAAATGTGCTTTTTCTACACCTGAAAGCACCTATCTGTAGGGTCCTCAAAACACCATCCTCATGTTGTAACTAACAGGCAAAAGAAATTAAAAACTCTTGTCTGCGGCTGCGACTCACAAGTGGTGACTGTGAGGTTTTTGTTTAAACTCTTGTGTTAGTCGAAGATGTTTTGGAATAACTGACTTTTCCCTCTTGTTTCTTCCAGTTATGAATTTGAGAAACTACTGTGTGAGCAGAACTCCTAGTCCGGTCACTGTGTTCGCTCACACAACACCACAGACAGCATATGATCAGATTCTGTGGCTGGTGAGTGATATGGAGATCTTAATCTCTGATCATGAAAAATTCCAAGAATGCACCATGAAGCAACCTTACCCCAACTCAGGAAAGCCTGCCCGAGGTGGGGCTATTCGTGTGGAGGGGCCGTGCTTGCCCACAATCCAGGGAGCACCGCTGCAGGGCCTTGAGCAGTGGGCACTGTCACCTGTCAAGTACAGCCACGTCATGGCTGGCAGTGGGATCTCAGTCAGGCCAGGGGAGAGAGGCAGGGCAGGGCTGGGCGCCCATTCAGGTGGCCAGTGCCATGGCCCGCCCCAGCCATGGTGGCAGCTCTGACAAGCCCCAGCAGGCCAACCCAGGCTCTGACAGGAGCCAGGCCACCAGTCAAGTACAGCCACGTCATGGCTGGCAGTGGGATCTCAGTCAGGCCAGGGGAGAGAGGCAGGGCAGGGCTGGGCGCCCATTCAGGTGGCCAGTGCCATGGCCCGCCCCAGCCATGGTGGCAGCTCTGACAAGCCCCAGCAGGCCAACCCAGGCTCTGACAGGAGCCAGGCCACCATGCTTCCCTGCAACCATCTGCCTGGCTCCCTGCACGTGCCCTGAAGTGTGGCGGGGGCAACTGTCCACCACGGGCTGCACGGGGATCAGGCCCCTGCAGCATGTCTGGTTGCACCCACTATCACAATAGTGATAGTTAAACAATGCTTCTTTTGTTTAAGTAACTAAGGGGTGGGTGGGTAAGACTAAATAGCGTTTTTCTCCAGGGCCCAGGATGGGCCCATTTTGAAAATTAACAAGGGTAAAAGTTTATTCTCTTTTTGTTTGTTTATTTTTGGTCTCATCAAGAATACCACCAGTTCTCAGATCCAGGAACCAAGAACAAATTGAAAACTGGCAGCATCTCACCTGAGTTCTTGATGAGAATGGAAAAAAAACTGGGGGGGGGGGAATATCACTGCATGCACATGTGTAAAATGGCCACTGTTCTGTTCTGTGCATGCACAGCCCTTTTCTAAAATGGTGTCACTACCATTTTGGAAAAGGGCATCCAGTCTGCACATATGAAGGGTCTATCTGTGCATGCTCAGACCAGCTGCCCTTTTCACAAAGGACAGCGATGCTTCCACCACCATTTTTAAAAAGGACTGTACATGCTCAGAACAGCCTGGTGGCCATTTTGCTCATGGGCAGTTTATTTATTATATTATTATTATCATCATCATCATCAACAGGGTAGAGACCCTGAGTGCTGCTAGCCCTTTAAAAGAGCACAGTTAGCGCCAGCACCTAGATAGTGCTGACAGAACTGCAGGCACTATCGAGGGGGCCTGCACTGGACTTGAGTGGCCACAGCTGTGTTGGGGCATGGCTGAGCCAGCCCAGAAGCTGAAAAGCTGAGCCAGAGCTGGGAGCAGCCCAGATCAAGAGGAGACTCCAGTCAGAGTAGGAGCTATTGGGAGAGCTCTGCCACAAACATGGAGGCAGTGAAGAGAACTGAGAGGCTGGGAACTGAGAGGAATCTCTACCAAATGACTCTAAATCCTGACCTGCTCTAGAGTACCTGAGCTACGAGGCTTGCTGTAGGACTCGAGCGAAGTATTGCCAGAAGCCCAAGAATCAGAGGTTGCCAAAGGTAAAGTGGAGCCAAAAGACACAGGAGAAAGGAGCAGAGCCTCAGGATACAGCCAGAGGGACAGAGGGAGTTACCTGGCTGGTTTTGAAGTGTTGGTGAGAAGCGAAAGGGTGTGCTTTCTGTTGTAGGGTTTAAGGCAAGCCAACTGGGATCTGAGATCTGGGTATCTGGGATCACTCTGTATATGCTAGAGACATTTGAGGATAAACGTACATAATGGAACTCTGACATAAAAGTGACCATTGAGAGAATAACGAGTCTCAGAGTTAATTCCCAAGAGTGTGATCAAAAGGGGGGTGATCCTGACAACACTTACCAAGAAGGCAAGGCCATCCCTGATACATTATTATTTTTATGAATTATTATTATACACTGAGGTCACTGCAGGAATGGGTTCTTAGGAGCTCAGGAGAGGGAATGCACATGCAAATCAGGTGCGTCTTTGATCAGGTGTGAATGCCCTGAGGCAGGTGATAGAGCTACGAAATCCAGCTCTGTCAATCACCTTTGTAAAGATGCATAAAAGCTTCAATCACCCGCCTCGGGGCACTCACACCTGATCAAAGACACACCTGATTTGCATGTGCGTCCCCTCTCCTGAGCTTCTAAGGACCCGTTGAAGCAGGTGTGAAAGTGTCCTGGGAAATACCAAGAATTTGTACTAGGACCGAGATCTCATCATGATCTCAGTCCTGGTTCTTGGATTCTCAGTATTTCTCACAAGAAGCTAAAATGCTTCTCAATTCAGCCCTAAAAATTAGTAAAAGCTCCGAGAGCCACATAGAAGTTTGGATTGGGCCGAAGTGGGTTCTATGGGTGGGTTCCGCTCAGGAAGAAGAGGGCCAGATTATGGATCTGTGCCATGGGTCCAACATCCCCAAATCTTGTGAGCATGCTTTCATTTCTGATTACTGCAATGCCCTCTATGTGGGGCTGCCCACAGTGACTGTTTGAAAGCTGCAGCTGGCGTAGAATGTTGCGCCCTGTCTTCTAACGGGGACAGGTCGCTGGGAGCACATTCAACTGGTGCACTGGGCTCTGAACTGGCTGCCTATTGTCTTCCAGGCCCGATTTAAGGTGCTGGTTTTAACCTATAAAGCCCTAAGCAGCTTGGGCCCTGCCTATCTGAGGGACCGCCTCACTTCCTGTGCCGTGGAGAGGTCCCTGTGGTTGTCACGGGGCACCCTCCTGGAGGTTCCTTGCTATAGATCGGTGGGGACTGACAAGCGGACATTCTCAGTGGCCTCAGTGTTGTAGAACTCTCAGGGGCGGCTGGTGGGTTTTGATGTTAGAGGGTCACTGGGGTCGTAAGGCCTGACCAGCAGACCTAGGGGCGGAGTCTAGCCTAGGAGCAGAGCCAGGGATACGGTAGGCGGAGCCAGGGCATAACCCAGCCAGAAGCACGGAGTTCCCAGGCTTAACATTGGGTTGACATTACATTACTTAATCCAGCAATTTCAGTTAGGCAGGTTATATTCACCTCTGCCAGGTTTAAAAGCAGGCAGATCACCAGACTAACAGTTATATCTCATGATTTCAAAACCTCAATTTTATCACAAACATCACAATTCTAGGATTTTGAACACTCACAAAATCACCAGGCTAAACGTTACATCTCACAATTTCAAAACCTCAATTGAATCATGGGCATTAAATACTAATTCCCTCTCACCCTCTGCTGTGTGTGTGGTGGTGGGGGGTGTTAGTATTTAACACTCCACATCATCAAGTGAACAAAACCCATATACAAACCAGAAAACCACACATAAACAAAACAAACCATTCCAACAAGCCCCCAAAGGCATCCCCGGCAGCCAAACACCTGTGCAAGCGCACACACCTTTTTTAAAAGAATTGGCCAGTTTCAGGGATGCAATGTCACCAAATCAGACACATCCAGACCAGCATCCCCAGTAGTTTCACCAACAAACTGCCTATTCAAGAACACAGACCCCTTTTTAAAAAACAGTTTGGACCCTTTCGGGGCTGCATTCCCACCAAAGCAGGCCCCAAGTCCAACCAGCATCATCCCCGGCAGCCAAATGTCTGTCCACACAAACTACTTTCTAGCAACAGCAGGAAGCCGCAGTGAAATAGCGAAGGGACCATTTTTTTTTTTAAAAAGAGTAGCTACAACCAGTGGAACCACAAATTTACAAATTGGCCTCTCTACTCATGCTGGGAGAGGAGAAGGAAAACAGCAATGCATTCATTGATGCCTTGCTGCTGCTTTCCTTCACCCCTCCCAAGCATGAGTAGAGAGGTCATTTTGTCATCATGCAAACATAGAGCGACACCCTCCCCCCCAAAGAAAATCCCTCCCATCTGTCTGTCCCCACAACACTCTCCCCCCTCAAATCCCCAGTCTGCCCCACAACACCCTCCCCCCC
>QEPC01006255.1:47579-60538 GCA_003113815.1 Sphenodon punctatus
GGGACTAGCCTCTGGGGTAGATGGGAGAGAGGGACAGGCTATGCTTCTGGGTGGGGGAGCATGAAGGAAGCAAGCACCAACAAAGGGGCAGTACCAGTGGTGCTGCTGACTCTTTAGATGGACAGTTCCGTTTCTGCCTGTGCCAATACCCCCTCCCCCAAGTTGGATGGTCCATTTAAAAGCACCCCACCAGATGTGCAAGTGCAGCTGGCTGTGCCTGCTCTGGGACTGGTGCAGCCCTGCCAGCAGCACTCCGGAACATCCCAGAATGCCAACGGCAGAGCGATCTGGCCAAGCCCAGGGCACTGGCCAAAAGGCAAGCTGCTGTCTGTCTGATGGGCAGACCCATGCTGCAGCTCCATTCCAGGCTGGCCGTTGCCCTGGACAACATTATAGAGTTGTGGGTGCCAGCCTAGAGTGTCGGGCAATCACCCGCAACTTTACGTTGCTGGGGGGAGGGTGTCACGCAGGCTGATCCTGGGCTGGGGAAATGACTGGGTTCTTCTAAAGCGGACTCAAGCAGGAGTGGAAGTGGGCGGACATGTGGGTACACCTCCAGAGTGGCTCTGGGGGCAGGCAGTCTCTGTGCCCATCTAAAAGCACCTTTTGTCCCAGCTAACCTCTGCCCCACTGGAGCCCCTCCCCCATGTTTGGATACTGGGTTGTGGGTGTGTGGGCAGCTGTGGACGTGAATGGGCCTGAGTGTGTGTGTCTGGTTGTGGGAGGTGCCCCCACACTGCTTTGCTTCCTCTGGTCTCCTCCTGCACTCCGCAACCACCTCCCTGCTCCAGCAACTCCTGCTTCCCCCACCTTACCCAGGCAATCCCTGCTCTATTCCCTCCATTACCCTAGCCCTCTGTGCTGTTCCCTGTCCCAGCACCACCTGCCAGGGCCTCACCATTCCCCTGCACCATCTTCTGTGCCTGGGCCCATCCCAGTCTAGCTATGTCCCTGAACCCCAAGACAAGCAACTTGGGATAAGGGGTCACGGCAGACGTTTTGAGGCAAAAGGAGGGCCCTGGATGCGTGCAGGAAGAGGAAGGTCCAGATCTGTTCCCTATTCCTGTGTGCATTCCCTCATCTTCTCTACTTCCTTACCCTGAGAGTTCAGTTTTTCAGTGCTTGTGAGTAAAAGAACAGGATCCAAGGGTTAGATGCGGGAACTGGAAAGAAGCCAAGTAAAAACTAGCTATGGGCCACATTTGACCCTGAGCCTCAGGTTCCTTACTCCTGTTGTAATAGATCTCTCAGTCTAGATTCTAAAGTTTCTGTATGGGTATTATACATGCTTTCTATATTTTCAGTTGACAATGTTAAGTTTGCATAGCCTCCAATGATCTAGAAGGACCACCTACAGATATAGTAATTAAAGCAATTCAGTTTCTATGTCCATCTAACTCTGAATTTGTCTTCTACTGTGTCTTCCAACAAGAGTGATCAATAAAGACCTTTTAATAGCATACTTTCCATCTAATCTCAAGGCAATTAGCACGGGATAACTGCAGTAAAAACTCATGAGCATCAGTAGTAGTAGTAGTAGCAGCAGTATCTGCCCATACAGGTAGATCAGTTACTGGATTAGTATATATTATTTTGATAGGTGCTCTATAATAACGTAACAAATCCCAATAGGATTTCTTCATTTTAACAATGAGGCAATGTAGTTGCAATGAACATTATTGATAATCCTTAACAATAATTTTCCATTCTTCTCAAGTGCCTTTTTACGATAGATGCAGTGAGTCATTTGTCCCTACTATAGAATTAAAATCTTTAGGGTTTTTTATGCTTACTGCTGTTCCTTCATTATGTATTCAATGAAGAAAGAGTCTAAAAACAGCTTATTAAAAAGCAATAACAGGCTACAGGGAAATTCAAACTGCTTTATGTGCTGGATCCAAAAGAGCTTCTTAAACAGATAAAGTACAAAAAGTAATCAGCGACACAAGTCTCATTTAGAATGTGATCCTTTTTTTTCCTCTTTCCAAAATGTAAACGGTTGTGGCTCAAAGTGACAATTGGAAGAGCTAACAAAGAAAAAGATTTATTTTTTTCTATCATTTAAATAGCATTTTGAGCATTCAGAGTACTTTGCAATCCTAACTTGCGCACCCTAGAAATGTATGCAAACAAGCCTGTGACACAGCTTATTATTCCCACTTTTTCAGATGGGGAATGAAACTGACAGATAGTGACTTGCCCAATGCCACAGCTAAGATAAGACATGAATACCCCCAATTCAAACCCAGCACTTGATTCACTAGGTTAAAATGGCTGAAGATAAAGGTTACAAAAAGTTTACATAGTTATAAGTACCTTGCATACGTATCAAGAGTGGGGAACCTGTTCCCTCCCAGGGGCTATTCTGAAAATTAATAAAAGTTCCAACGGCCACACAGAAATTGGTACGGCTGAATCGAGAGTCATTTTGATTCTCCAAGAATTATCATTAGTGAGATTTCAAGAAGATCTCACTGACGGTTTGAGAAACTCACAAGATTCTCAAAAACAAAAATTAAAAGTCACTGCGCATGTGCAGCAAGATCACTGTTGGAGCTGTTCTTTTCCAAGATAGCATGGGCAATGTGCAGAACCAGCTGCCCTTTTCCAAAATAGCACTGATGCGACCCGCACCATCTTGGAAAAGGGTTGCGCATACACAAAATGGCCCCGGTAGCCATTTTGTATATATGTAGTGACTTTTTTTTAAAAAAAAATTAGCATCTCATGAGAATGGCAGCGAGAACAATTGATTCTCACAAGATGCTAAATCTAGAAAATCTTGTTGCGAGTCTCATTTTCAATGAAATTTTCTCAATCTGCGAGATCTCGTTTCAGATCCATTTTATGTTTCGATCCCACAATTTCCTGATTTAAATACAGAGCCATATTACTGATCCATATTTAAATAAATTAAAAATGTTAAATATTTTTTAAAAAAAATAAAAACTGCACATGCACAAAATGCCTGCTGGACCATTCTGCACATGCGCGCCCTTCCCAAAATGGTGGAAGGGAAGCCGGTCTCCACATATGTGAAATGGTCACTGTGCATGCACAGCCCGGCTGCCCTTCTCCAAAATGGTGGCAATGCTGCCATCACCATTTTATAAAAGGGTGCATGTGCACAGAATGGTCCAGCAGCCATGTTGCGGAAACGCAGTAATTTTAAATATTTTTTTTCTGTAGATAAGAACAAAACCACAACAGGCATGTTGCAGTCTGTTACAGACTAATCCGTATTGGCTTATTACAAGCAGTTACTGATCAAATCCAAATGCCCAACTCTAGTCACTAGCCCCCTGCACACAACACCCCACCACCTTTGGGGAAGCTAGCATGTGCTGTGCTCTATATTATCTCCCCCTCCCTCAAAGACTCTCACTGTTGTGCAGGTAGCTTGGGAGCTGTTGGGGAGCCCAGGGCAGAGGGGGTGGCCCTGGAACAGTCCATATTTATTACATTTTAGACAGACTTTGGATGATTTAATTGGGAATGATAAAATAATTCCCTTCAGTTCCACACAGGGCCCCAACATCCTGGATCCAGCCCAGCAGCAGAGCCTGAGACAAGCAGCAGTAGCAGGTGGGCAAAGCAACAGGAATAAGAGCAGCATCATGACCCTGGGGGTGAAGTGACAATGGGGAGCTGTTTGGGGCAAGGCTCAGGTTTTGTACTGCATTGTGCATGTGTAATAGAACTGAACCCCGATATTGTTTTTTTCTCAATTCTTTTTGAGAATCAAGCTTCTCAGCTCAATTTCCGCAAGAATCGAGAAAAGCCCTGGTTCTCAACCCTTTCTTGATCGAGATTTTTTTCTTAATTTACTTACAGGAGCCACATGTGTGCTGCGTCCCACACCGAGTCTCACATTGTGCATCTGTTAGTCATCTCTCTCTCTTCTTTACTGCAGCCACCAACTCCATGCTGAGGGGAAAAAACAAGAAAAAACTGCATGTGCAAATGGACACCAGGTCATCTACACATGTGAAGCCTTTTCCCAAAATAACACCAGCAGCATTGCCGCCATTCTGAAAGGGGGTGGCCAGTCTGTGCATGTGCAGAATGGCTGCCCTTTCCCAAAATGGCAGTAACACTGCCTGCGCCATTTTGAAAAAGGGTTCCACATGTGCAGAACAGCCGGGTTGCCATTTTACACATACGCAGTTGCTTTGTTCTTTTTAAGCAAGATTCTCACACCGCTAACAAGATCTTTTCAAGATCTCACTAAGTGTTTAATCAAAACAGATTCTGGTTTCATTTCAGGGAGGTGAGTTTAGGAAAGAATCACCAGATGGATCCACTGAATGGGGGCAGGAGGGGCAGAGAGGCTGCTCCCAGTGCAAGGTGGCCATTCCTGCTGCTGCTGCCACTCCTCCCAACCCTGCTCAAGCTGCCAGCTGGCAGATCCATTCCCCTTGGCCTTGCTCCAGCTGCCAGCAGCAGCTTCTCCTAGGCCAGTTCAAGCTACCAGCCACCACTTCTCCCAAGTCTGATTCGTGCTGACATCATGGCCTTGTCCATGGTGCTGGTGGACCTAGACATGTGCAGCAGGTGTATGCACCCCAACACATGGGAGGCAGCCCTATGGGCCCCCGTTGCTCAGGATTCACATTTCTGGCAAAGATGCTATGTGGAGTAGGAGGCGGGGTTGTGGGTTGAATGTGCAGCAGCTACCCAATAGACAGGCAGGTGAATCGGGGCTAAAGTGGGGCAACATCTCATTTGTTAACATCCTGAGTTTTGTTTCAGATCTAGGCCTTTAATGCAGGACTGCATTGCACAATTTTACCAGATCTGTTACGTTACATTAAAAACCTCCTATGTCATTGATGAGCCTCATGTGTTTTATCTTAAATTTTATATTTATAAGTTTGTATTCATATTTCTATAGTTTTATTGTTAGCCAACCCGAGCTACTATTGGGCAAGAAGGGTTGAGATATTAAATTATTATATAAATAAATAAAATAAAATTATTAGTGCCATGTTTTTCTCTGTGGTCTATATACTACCTGGCACAATAGGACCCTGATCTCAAGTACTCTCCAAGTGGTATTAAAATGCAAATGTTAGTAACAACATAGGAGCCTGAGTGCCCTTCGTTTATGCATTGTGATAGTTTATGTAATGCACAGGAGAACAGGACTTAGACTAGCAGGAAATGTTATGAACTTGATTTAGAAGGTAATGCCAGTTTTATTGAACACAGATGATGAAGCAGAACTCCCTGATCCAAGTGCATGCCGACCAAAGCTACACTTGTTTGAGTTTACACATTGTGCACACTGAGTGCCCCCAGCAAAGTCTCCCACCTCCCAACTATGCTGCCACCTGGGAGAAGCAGGGCTGAAGTGGCTACTGCAGGTGGGGCACAGTAAGGAAGCAGGGGACTTTGTCAGAGGCACCCTGCATCATGTGTACACTGTGTGCACATGTGTAAGTATAGCTTTGGGCCACACACGTGCACAATGGGAACACCTGGACCATGAATCGGGGCCATAGTCTTTATACTGTCAAATATGAAGCCACTGAAAGAGAAAAAAGGATCAGTTAAGAGAAAACTAAAGTTGTGATAATTGAAAGAGGCATTGGTAATTATGGCACATATGTGATGGATAGTGGGAAATATGGCATGGCTAATGAGTCGGTCTATATCTTGGAAGTGCAATTAGTGCAGATGGTCAACTCCATAAGGATGTGAAATCCTTAAGGAATAATTGGGAAGGTATGTGGGGCCTTTTTGAAACTGGTAAATATCTTGAAAAATTAGAAGGTTCCTACAAGAACTAAGTATTACACTAAGTCTATATGGTATACACATTACTATATACTTCTAACACGTGGCAAGTGCTAGACGTGCCTAACCAAACTAAATCCATTAAATCAGATGGTTGGGGAGGATACATGGAAGCCATTGGTGGAATAAAGTAACTAATCCATTTGTGTTATGAAAACTGGTCAATGAACTACTGTAGTGACAATGGCTGCATTCACAAGAGACTAGGGTTGCCATATATGCACATTTTAACAGAGCACTTATGAGAGATACAGGATACAGTGCTACACTGGTTCCAATGCAGCCCTCCAACCTATATATCTCATTAGTGCCCTTTAAAAATGTGCATATATGGTAACCCAACAAGAGACTCTTCTGCCACTTGTACTCTTTGTTGTACGTGTTTGTATTTGTGTATTTTAATTGTTCCCAGCATTCTTCCTCCACTTCGTAAGTTACCTCCTGCTTAAAAAGTACTGGCATGGCTACTAACAGGTGTCCCATTATTATGCTTTGTTTGCTTTGCTTTGTTTTTCTTATGAACAATGTATTATCACCACCAGGCAGGCAGTGAGGAGTTACTCCCAATGGGGAAATTACCTCTGTTTCCCTCCTGCAGCAATTAAAGCTGACTAGTATGCAGATTAGTCCCTTCACACATTACAAGAAATGCAGGTGATTAATTTAGACCTTTTGTTAAACCTTGCTTTCCAGTTTAACTTTTGGGGAGCTAATGTGATCGGACCCTTTCAGACATTCAAAACTAAAGCAAGGGGGTAAGGGCATCCTCCACAGTAAGCAACTCCTGTGAATGCAGCCAATGATTCAAGAAAGAAGATTTGGATAATATTCATGTGAACTAGCTAATCCCCTGTGGGGTACTTACTTCAGTGATAATAATACACTTTGCAAGCATTAACACAAAGAGTAATTACCCAGAGAGAGGCTACCAGGAAGTTAACAATTGTGTGGATGGTTAGATTTCTGATGGCAAGTAGTTTCACACAGTCACACATACAATTAATTAACACCATTTCCCTTTTTGCACGTTCACTTACTACTGGTGATAAGTTACTCCACTATAATCAGGGTACTTATCCTTCACCTTAACCAACCCCTTCTTTGCCTTATGCACTGTGTTTGTGTGAACAAAAGTAGAGTGAAGGGGTTATTGCTTCAGACGGGTTTACATGAAGCAGCCCTGGAAGTGGTTGCCCAGATTTCAAAGAACTGTATTTCCAGGCAAGCATTAGACTGGATACTACTGGGGAGAAGAGGCAGACTGCAGGTTAGCTATAGAGACCGTAGAGAAGGATTCCACTGTCATGGAGAAAAACAGTAAGGGAGCAAACCACGTGGTCCTACTCAGGCAGAAATAAAATGGATGGGCTGCCTCAATTTTGTCACAAGTCATGGGAGCATCTGACTCACTGAAGTCTTAAATCAAGAAGGCTTATTAAGCTCTCTCTTTTGAGATTACTATGTTTATCTTTGATTAATAGGTTCAGATGTCCCAGCTCTGAGCAAGATGAATGCTCACAAATAAAAGTTAGTTTCTGTAATGAATTCAGGCAGGTTTTGAACAGGCAGTTTACTGGGAGGGTAGCATGGGGCTTAGCTGAACAGAGCGCCCATAATTAGCTGTTTGTTTTGCATTCTTCCTCTAGCTAATGTGGTGCATTTAAAAAAATTAAAACATATGGAGCAATGCTGCTGTACAGTGAGCTATGCTACAGGCAAAGCATGCCAAGCAAATAACAGGCTAGAGACTTACTTTCCCGGAAAAAGAATTTATTAAAATAGTCTCCCAGAGAGCTGACATTCTGACAGTCTTATGATGTATGAGAGAGAGCAGAACTCGGGAAAATGCAACTCATTTGAATGCAGGAGAGAGCAGGACCTTTCAAAGTTCTAAAGCAAATCCTATTTTTTCCCCTTTAATTATTAAAACTCCCTTAACACTCTTGGGTCCTCCAGCATGTCTGTGGGTGCTGTATTTGACTCCTACGCTATGCAGTCATACAGTAGCCCCAACCAGAAAGCATTAATTGAGTAGCAGCAGAAATTGGGAGATCACTTAGCTATTGAGAGGCTGAAATTATGAAGGATTTATATAATATCTGCGCCATTCTTTCAGTGAGTTCATATATCTTACCATGGCTAACAGTTTCCGTTTCCTTTTTACACATCTTTACTTTGGGTACATAAGAACGTAAGTAGGGACATACTGAGTCAGACAATGGTTCATTTTATTTTATTTTATTTATACTTGTCAAGGCCGGAAGGCCAGTGCAATAAACACTAAACTAAACTAAACTAAACTAAACAATGGGTCATCAAGCCAAGCATCCTGTCTGACAGTAGTCAATCTCAGTCGCTTGGCAGAAGTACCCAACAGGTCATAATGGGGCGATCCATTCCCCATTGTTTACTCACAGCTGTCAACGGTCAGAGGCTCTGTCCCCCAAACCTACTTCACTAAATGGACCTACCTTCCAAGACCTTATCCAGTCCTTTTTAAACCTAGCTATACTATTGTCCTTGACCACATCTTCAGGAAACAAATTCCACAAGTTAATTGTATGTTGAGTGGGGGGGAAAAATACTCTTATTTGTTTTAAATCTGCTGCTAGGTACATCATTGAATATGCCACTGCCAAAGAGGCTAGTACTTAGTACTTCAAAATGAATGCAATTATGAACATGTAGTGACTGCATTATGTAAACAAGAGAGTTTATTTCTCCACTTTTATTTCTGTTTATTTTGTTAAACAATTTCAATTTTTCCATTCACCAGGAACAGCCATATACCTCCATTCTGAAAAACATGCACTTTGGGGGTGGCAATTACCTTCTAATTACCTTCTAATTCACCTTAACCTCCCCTGTGCTTCCACAAGTACAGGGATTCAATCGAGAATGAAGTCAATGGCAGCTGGTGGTCTTTTAGATTGGTGGGGCACTTTAAAATGGAATACACAGTGGCTTGATCCCAACCCCCCTGTGTGCGTGGCTTATGAGTGCATGTAGCTTGAACACAGACCATAGTCTTGCCCACATGGGTGCATGTGCAATCCACACATGGCTTTCACACACATGCGCTGTTTGCATGGTACCTGGGGTTTGAGATTGTGCCTAATGAATAAAAATGAATAAAAATACCACAGTGAATACAGATCTAAAACTACACAATACAATAGCCAGCAAAATGCAAAGCTCTGTGAGCAAGTCAAAAAGGGAGAAACAGCAGTTTCTCCTATACATCAGGTGCTAGAAAAGATAACTGGCAGATCAAGGCTTCAAGTATGTTTTAACCAAGGGGACATTCTATGTATGTGTAATTTCTTTCACTTCTTAACATTTACTAGCTTAAAAAACAGACTAGCTGGGGACAGGTTGTCGGGAGCACATTACACCTGTGCTCCGGGCTCTGCACTGGTTGCTGATAGCATGCCGAGTCAGCTTCAAGGTGTTGGTATTAATTTACAAGGTCTTTCACGGTCTCGGCCCCTCATACCTCAAGGACCGCCTCGCCCTCCATGCCTCAGAGCAGCTCCTTCGGTCTGCCAGGGGTGCTTTCTTGGAGGTCCCCCGTGTAAAGCGGGGGGCCACAAGGGAGAGGACATTCTCGGTGGCTGGGTCGCGCCTTTGGAACTCCCTCCCGGAGGAGGTTTTCCTAGCCCCAAGCCTTTTAACATTCCGGCAAAGATGCAAAACCTGGCTGTTCACCCAGGCCTTTGGGGAGGGGGGTTAAATGGGTTTTATCTCCCCGACCCTATTTATTTGGTTAAAGAGTTCCAGGGCCCTGTTTTAAAAATTGTTGTTGTATTTTTATTGAGTTTAAAATTGTTTTATATGTGTTTTAATATATGTTTTGTGTTTGGAAGTCACCCTGAGCTGTTTGAAGGAGGGGCGGGGTAAAAATTAAATAAATAAATAAATAAATAAAAATTAAAAATAAGAATTCAAATAGGTAGAAACATTGTACATGCGAAGAGAGCGCGGAAAGCTTCAGAAGAAGTCAGGACACTCAATATACATCCGAGAATCCATACAAGGGAACACCCTTACATGTGCCTTGACTGGAAAATTCTACAGGATGAGCTCAACCCTCAGTATATACATCAGAGAATACACCAGGCAGGAGACCAGCCCTATAAATGACTCACTGTGGGGAAAGTGTCAGTGTGCATGAAATAATCCAAACAGTTCTCCCCAAGCCTTTTCTCTCTGTTCTGTGAGAGCCCTGTTTATAAGTTTAGAATAGTTATATAGATAGTTGATTAGATAATAGATAGTTTTCCTTTTCCCTTCTTCCGTCTGCCTTAGATTTAGATAGATATTAGTTGTGTACATATATAGAGATATTGTATAGGTATTTAGGCTAGTCTGTTTTATTAAATATATATATTATAATATATAATAGATATATTATATATTATGTTATCAGAACTAATACCGATAACAATACCAAAAATAAAATCTTCGTCTGAAACGATACTGATAACAGAATGAAAATGACATAGTTATTAATAATGATAATGAAAACAACATTTTAAATAACAAAAACAAAAAAAGAAAATGACATATGGGCCTGGTGCGTACCCCTACTCACCCCCATTTTAGCTGCTGTTTTGAGAAAGGAGGGCATGAATTATAAAAATTCACTTAGGAGGTGGCATGGGGGAAAAATACTTTAGGAAACATTATAGAAGACCTAAAGCTTAGCTCCTGAGCCACACTGATGGTGCTGCCCCTCACCCCAGAGCAGTTCCCCCCCCCCACCCACCCACACAGACTGCTGTGCGGGTAGCACACTTGGGGAAAGGAGAATTGGGTTCACTTACCTGTGAATTCTCCCTCTGAGTGTCTTCCCACACAGCAGTCCATTCCCTCCCAATAGGAACTCTCTGAAGGCTCCAGGTCACAGGGATGGTCACTTTAACTATGGTCATGGTTGATTTTCGATTTTTGATGACTTGTATGTCACTAAAGTTTGGACATTTGGATCCCATACTTGCTCTCCTTCCCTTACACCTCTTTCCCCTATGAACACAGACCATTCCCTCATTTCTCCCTGTCTTTACATCAGGGTTGGGAAACCTTAGGTCCAGGGGTCAAGTGAGGCCCCTTTCCAGTTCCTGGAACTGATCACTGGATCCAGTCGCTACCCAAAGCACTGAAAGAATGAGCTCAGGGAAAGGGAGCAGAGATGAGGGCATGCACACAAGAGTATGGAACAGATCCATGATCTGGAGCCTCTTCTTCCTCAGCACATCCCTCCCTCAATGTCTCTGTGGCCCTCAGAGCTTGTATTAATTTTCAAAACAGCCCCCTAGGAGAGAAAAAGTACCCACCCCAGCTTTACATAATTCTGTTCCAAAGTGACACCTCGGGTGCAGCCACATGAGACAGAGGCTGCATTCCCATCTGTGGTGGCAGTGGCACCCCACTGTACACCTATGTGGTGGGGTGTGTGCCCGTGCCAATGCCACCTGTGGTGGGTCTGCAGTGGGAGGATGTCCGTAGGAATGGCGCCCACAGCAGGTGGGGGGGGTGCACGCTCCCACGCTCCACCCATCACCAATGCATGGATCAACAAGCTCTAACTCTGGCTGCTTTGTGCATGAAGAAGGGTGTGCACCTGTGGGAATAGCCACACACCCAATTCCATCCACCTCGGGTGCACACCGATCCCACCCACCAACTGCAGCCCATTTGAAAAGGGCCTCAGAAGTTGAACTCCTTCCTCCATTTCTCATTATAATGCAGTAGTAATAAGTGCACAGTGACAATATGAAAAATTACTGACATGTATGTCTAACCTGCACCTAATAACTTATACTGTATGCAATATATTCCTATCTATATCAATAAACTTCTATCTGCTATGTGTTCTAAGTATCCATCCTATTCCTAGGCTATAATGCCAATGTATATAAGAAAAAGCCTAGTATCTACTAATATCTAATCTAATACACACACATATTATATAGGGTGTATATAGGCCCGAGATGTGTGCGCGTGTGTGTGTGTATATTATTATATATATATATATATATATATATATATATATATATATATATATATATATATTACACACACACACACACACACACACACGTTGTGAATTGAAAGGGGTTCAGCTGCTTTTCTTCACTTTAGGTGAAGCAGGTAAGCTGCTTGTCTGCATCCTAGTGAAGCAGGTCCCTTCTAATTCTGGGATCAAGCAGGATACTACTATGTGTTTCAGAGGGAGGGAATTACTCCTTTTTGGCTCAATAAACACTCTTTTATTTTAAGCAAATAAGCATTTATTTAATAATACCAAATTAACATGCCAATTATCAAAGGAACATTTGCACAAAATATACAACCGGCACCCTACTCTGACACTAGACACACACGTTCCCATACAAAAAGTATATGCTTACATTTCAAAGTTCCTTAGGTCTCATCTCGGAAGGGAAGGCAGGGTGGGGGCCCATAGCTGTCTGCCTAGGGGCCTGCCTGCTGGATCTAGGCTTTTAGGGCCTTTGAGAGTGATGGAAAGGGGCCAATAACTGAGCTAGCCGGCGCCCTGACAAGGGCTAGCGGACAAAGACTGTGAAAGGCAACTTCTCTGTCTAGGGACTGGCCTTTCATGCTGTTTCCCTTATGAGTTATCCAGAGCACGGGGCTAACAGTTCCATGTCAAGAAAGGTTTGGGGGTCCTTCCCTGTTCGTCACTGTTGTTTGGGGTTTGGCATGACCAGATTAGGTCCTGCCTGCCCTCCCTCCGGAAGAAAGGCATGATCTTAGGCCATAGATCTCCCCACACCCCTTCTCTGAGGCGTCGCTCTGTCTGATCAGGCCATCTCCTTTTCTCTCTTGTAACGTTAGTTCTGTTATCAACTTTTGACCTTCCTCTGTTCCTAATGTCCCTGTGAATTATAAACTATTCAGTTTTGCTTTGGGAACAAGAAGTTCCTGCTTTCTCTCAAGCGTCATTTGACAGGGATATTGCCTCCTTCACACCAGTTTGCATACCATCCTGTAATTTACTTCCTCTGACCATTTGACCACCTTACTCCTAACACATTCTATTCCTTAACTATCTAAATCAATGAATCAATGCATATACTAAATAATGTCTTACCTAACTTATAACACTCTACATAATCTTAAATGAGGGCCACAAT
>QEPC01006255.1:65012-81189 GCA_003113815.1 Sphenodon punctatus
AAACGCACAAAAGTTTTTAAAACTAAAAACTTTCCTCTTCAAAAACATCACAAAATCGTTTTGACTCTAACTTAAACTCCAAGAAACATACAAATTATTACAATTAGAATTTTAAAAAACATTCAATTCCATACATTGCAACAAGACATAAATGCCAAAAAACAGAAAATTATTTCTGAATTTGAGGAATATTTAATATTTTATCCTCAACATAAATGTAATATATGTACTTAATTCTGTACCATACATACTTTTATTCATTTTTATCAATAACTAAACTTTTACATTTTTTCATTATTAAACTTTAATTTATTATCATAATTCCGACAATGAACAATTTTTTCACAGTGCATTAACTCTGTTTCTACAGAGAAGAACATTCTGTAGAACAAATTGAATAATGTTGTCTACACTGACATTGTTAACAGTGTATTGTATGAAGTGTATACAATGTGTATACATGTAAAGGACAGAGCTAATGCACTCTGAAAAAATTGTTCATTGTCAAATTATGATAATTAAAAATTAATAATGAAAAAATGTGACAGTTTAGTTATTGATGAAAATACAGTGTGCTCTGGTTGGTTGGTCCTGGTCGCTACTTGTGGCATATTTTTTAATAGTCTCTGCATCTTGTTGGACAGATTTTTCTGTGCAGATGATTAGGGTATGGCAAATCCTGAATTGGTGCAGGCACCTGGATTGAATGATCCTTGGGGTCCCTTCCAGCTCTGGGACTCTATATGTTTTGCAGAACATGTGATATAGGTTTATCATTCATGCTTCATCAGAGTCAATTTTCTGCAAGGATGATGTTTGCCATGACCATAAACAAAACCCAAGAATAAGCCTTTGGCCGCTTTTAGACAAGCGCTGCCTGTTCATGCTGTGAAATGATGCACCTTGTAAAAGTGCTGCGGGCTGCTTTTAGATGTGCCGTATTTCCGGTTGCGCAGTCTTTAACGGCACAAATTAAATACCTCGATATCACTGTTAAAGAATGTGCAACTGGAAATACAGTGCATCTAGGCATGTCTAAAAGCTGCCTGTGGCACTTTTACAAGGCGCATGATTTCACAGCATGAGCAGACAGTACTTGCCTAAAAGCGACCTTTGACAAAATCAATCTCTACCTCCCCTTGCCTGTTTTTAGTCAGGGGTGGGGGGGAGTGAGTTGTCTGGAGCAAATTACACCAATGGTCCAGAGTCTGCACTGACTACAAATAGTGTTTCGGGCACAGTTCATAGTGCTGGTTTCTAAACTGTAATCAGTTTGGGCCCTAACAGACAACTCCCCTTCCTTCATCTCCCTTCCCACCGCCCCAGGTCTCTCAGATTGTAAGCCCTAGGGCAGGGATCATGTTTATTCAATTACTTTGTAATGCGCCAGGTACATTGCTGGCGCTATATAAATGCTTGCTAATAATAATAATAATTAATGTCCAAAATTATGCTTGCCACCAGGCAGATTCCAGCAAAACTTTTTCATGATACCCTACGTACTCAGTTGCATCCGATTGTTTTCTCACCATCTTAAAAAAGCTAATAGTTTGAGAAGCCTTTTTAAGATGGTGAGAACACAGCTGAGTGTAGACCAATTAGTTATAATGTACTAGTATTTAGCAAGTGATAATGGAAATGCATTAAAGCATTTGAATAAGTGTTGGTGTTTTACTAAATGAGAGATAAAAACACATTATCCAAGGTCTGAGAGGGAGACATTAATAAAATACAATGTGCTGGAGGTGTGCTAGACCATGTATAAAGGAAGATAGATTTTTAATATATTAGAACCACAGCCCACTGGAAAGTTAGGTACCTACTGAATCACATGTGGACCAAGTTTTGAAGAAGTGGAAACAAAGGAAATAAAGACAAAATGTTTCAAGTTGCATGAAAATATACAATTGGAAAAAACAGATTTATTACTAATTATTATTATTATTACAAAGTACAGATTTGTAAATTTGTTGACAAAACTTCTTTAAAAATACATTAGGAATGAAAGTATCATCACAACCTGGACATTTCTCTTGGAAGTCGTATTCTTAGTTTGGACTTTGACATTGGTTAGATGGCATATATACAGAGAAATTATATATATGTTTATTCATTTACATTTCTAATCCGTCCTTCCCCAAAGTTTTGAGGGAGGGCATCAAAGATATACATAAAATACAAAAATATAACCCATAAGCTGTAAAAATATATACACTAAAATACTCCTAACACAACACTTGAATTCCTAACGTTGCCTACTAAATGCTTGACCAAATAGATAGGCCTTACATCACCTCCAGAAAATGCTTAGACTTGGGCTTTAGCAAACCTTCAGAATGCCTCTCTGCACCCTTGATGGATGAACATAATGCAATGACGGAACTTGCAAGAGGGTGCCTCTGGCTAATCTTAGGAATCACAATGGAATATAGGGAAGGGGAGTGGTCTGTTAGGGCCCAAACTGATTACAGTTTAAAAACCAGCACTATGAACTGTGCCCGGAACACTATTTGTAGTCAGTGCAGACTCTGGAGCATTGGTGTAATTTGCTCCAGACAACTCCCCGCCACACCCCACTACTAGGGACTTGGGGGAATGAAGAAAGCTAAGGGGTCTGTTCCCCCACCCAATGCACGCTGGCAGCAATGGGGCAACCAAAGTTCATGGTAGGAGCAGGGTGTCAGTTAGGGGGGTGGGGAGATACACATGGGGCATCTGGAGTGTGCCGTGTGGGGTAAGCCAAAAAAGTGCATGGCAATTGCCCACGCTCCCCATCTCAAATGAACTGGGGCAGCCACCCACACCAGCAGACAGGTCCCCCGCTCATAGGCACTGGCACACACAACCTTTGCAAGTCACAGGAACTGACCACAAGAGCTGGGGAGCCTGGTTCCACAGCACTCACACTGGGGCCATGTTAATTTCCAAGGCCAACCCAGCACGCTTCTCCCTACCCCATGGTCTGTGGCAGGGGTGTACGAAATGGCTGCCGCAGTAGCCACGCTGCTAGCCACCTGTTAGAATCCCTCCCCACTCGCTCCACCTGAGTGGCTGCTCCGCAGCTGTGCGACTCAGCAGCCACGGAACACTATTCCCCCAGCTTTGCTCATTTAAAAACACCCTTAATTGCTAAAACAACAAGGTTCAAGAAATGAATAGGTGTTCTTAGCTGATTAGGTGAACAGTACAGTAAACATACATTCGCTCTGGAAGTACAGTCAAACTGTTCTGTTGACATACTGAAATATCTCATTCCTTATTTCTACATCTTCGTGATGCTTGGCAAAAGAAATAAACTTTTTCTAGAATAACGCTACTGCATTCAAGATGCTGTTAAAAATAAAGATTGGCTGCATGTGGGTCCGAAAGTTTGTTTCTTTCAAGAACGATGTGTTTTTGAGGAAGCAGGATTTAATGGAGTGTGGAGGGAATGAACATTTAAAAAGAAAAGACATGAACAGAACATGCAACTTTTTGTACTCATCTGTTTTAAACAGACAGAAAAGTAGTTCTGAGAAGAACCAAACCCTTTTGAGACCTTTACCTTGTTATTGCATCCAATCTATTATGTGATCGAGATAGAAGATCATCACTCAGAGATCGTAATGTTGTTTAGTGCTTACAGTGCTTACAGTTCAAAGCATTACACAAACATTAGATAATTCTTCCAACAGCCCTGTGAGGTAAAGGTGTATTATCCCCATGATGGGGAAACTGACAAGGTGGTAAATAGAAAAAGGACTGGGATTAGGGTTAGGAATTTCTGACTCCCATTTCTCATGTTCATTCCTCCAGACTGTGGTAAAATTAATGACTGGAAAGAATTGATTGTGAACATAAATAGTTACATTTCAGAAAATGTATTGTCTTGTATGTTTTACTACTACCCTAAGATTAATATACATGATGTAATTAGTGGTGCCATTCCAAATTAGAAATAGGAAAAAGAAAAAGAAAAAGAGAGAAAGATGAGAAAAGCTGAAGGATTCAAGAGAAAAACTACACAGTACAGTAATTTGTGAAAAATATATAAATTAATGGCTATGGAGTCCCCTATTAAGTATGCACGTTTATTTTAGGAAGGCAGTAAATAAAAGTATTGCCAGAAATATATCGAATTGGCTCTGTTTAGCAAGGATTCTTTGTCCACTTACACTGTGATAGAATTTCTGATGATCCATTCAGCAAATCTACACTGAAAAAAAGTCTGCAATTTTTTGTCAAGGAGACTAGCTTTTTCCTCAGATGAGGTTATTAAAGTGAAGGACAAAATATCAGGAAATTTGTGAAAATACCAACCCTTGAACTTTTAAGGAAAATTAGATTCCACCTGTGTTCATCTGCATAGAATTAGTAAGAATATGATTTTTGTTTTCAACAATTTTGCATTGTGCTCTCAATATAAGTAGAGACAAATTGAATATGCTGTGTTTTCATGTTACTGTTCCTGAATATTATTCTCATATATTTATTTATTCAGTTTTTACCCCACCCTTCCCATTAAGGCTCAGAGAAATTTATGACATAAAAACAACATTAAAATACCCTTCAAAACCACCCCGCAACTCCCTGGTCCCTCCCCCAAAGTCCAACCCTAATCCTATCCTTGCCTGTCAACTGCCCAACCAAACAGAAAGCGCTTACATCGCTTCTGGAAGATGACCGGGCTCAGGCTTAAGACAGATCTCCAAGGGGAGGGAGTTCTAGAATTGTTGGGCAGCCAACAAGAATGCCTCTCTGTGTGCCCTTGTTGTGGAGTCCGGCCAGGAGAAACAAAATTGTGCAGGCTGTGTGTGTGTGTGCGCGCGTATTTAAACACTCACTCCCACCACCAGAAGTCAGCTGGGTGCCCTTGGAAACAGCAGGTGCTGGGGAACTCACGCATGCCTGGAGATCTGTGTTCTCTCAGAAGTCTGGGAGAAACAAGGACTTGTCTAAAAACTCTGTGTTCTGCATCACCTGCCGCTTCAGAACAGTCAACAGGTGAAGCTCCACATAGAGTGCATTGCAGTATATATGCAATATATAGGACAAACTGCTCAAGTGGGTTCCTGTATTAATCTTTTGGGATCCTAGGGATTGCACTCAAATTTCAAATTTTATTAAGGACACTAGCTACTCGCCATGGTTCAGCCACATAATACCAGTAAAATAATACATTGATCATAAAACAGTAATGAGTTACAAACAATAACCCTCTTAAATATGCAATAACCCACTTAGATATAGAATAAACAAGAGGAGGCAAAGGTAGCCCCTTGCCTTATTCCTTTCTGGCTAAAATCAGTCAGCCAAACAGGAAAAAATGAAAATAGGAAAGTTGAATTACATTATTTACACACAACAAAACAAATAAAAGGCTCCATGCTGAAATTATAATATCCATTTAGGGACTATTTTACCCATTTCCTATGCAGTTTTGTTGCTAGAAGAGCAAAGATTGCCACAGATTTAATAATGGATTCTGATGACGATGTCATTAATATTTCAAGTTTGAAATGAGTTGGATAATGTGCCTTCCGAGATAGTAATGGAATAATCCATTGCTGCCTTATTTCTTCGTTAATTGAACAATCCAACACTACATGTTTCTGGCTTTCAATCTTTCCAGACTTACATGGACAAAAACATAGATTATAGGACCTCTGCTCATATTTAACCTCACTTACGGCTGAATCCAACATTTGAAAGCACAGTAGAGTATAACTCCTGTGCAAAGCCTGGTCAGTTAATATCTCCAGATAGTCTTCAAACTCAAAGACTATCTTATGGGGACACTCTCCAGATAACCACATTAGCCAGGTCTTCTTGGTGTGAGATATCTATCATCCTTTGTTTGATTAAAGAGTTTTGTTGGACTGATGTTTTTCACCATGAAGATTGCAGTGAAAGCCCTATCCTGGTTGAGAGCTTAGATATCTGTTCCATTAAGGAATACGTAAGAGCACCTTGGTGCTCAAGTTGCTCTATTAGACACATTTGCAGTATAAATCCTGTTTTTCATGACCAGAGCTCGACCCGATACTTTAAAATAGCAGTGGCACTCTAGCACTATATTGAATCTAGCCCTGTTTCCATTATTGGCACTCATACTGAGATATTTATGAATAAATAGCATGCATTTTACCACTACACCTTGGTCCATTTACATATCTTAAATGTTGTTTCCCTGGCAAATTTTCTCTTTCATATAGTGCATAATCTTTAAAGGCCATTAGATCTTTAGACCAGATTGTGTTGTTTGATATACTTCTGAAGAATTAATTACACTTAATATCCTACATTCCTTTCTGAAGCTATAAAATCAAACTAAAGTTAGAATATATTTTATAAAAAAAAAAAAAAAACCTTTCTAAAGTATCATTCACCTCATAAACAAGTATCCTGGTTATTGTTTTAGACTGGTTTTCATTTCATCAATACTCTAGGATTGTCAAATCCTAACATTAGTCACTCTGGTGGGACATCTGCCTTTTAATATATGAAATGACTATCGGATTTGTTATTGATGTGCTGATATTTCAGAGAGTGTTCTCCTGCTGTTTGGAGGCTTAGAAGATCCCCCTTTGAAAGGCTGCACCTGTTGACACTTCTAGCAATCTCAAACTCTCTGCAAGTTTGAAATTTCCCAATGGAGGTGAGATATGTTCCACTCATTGTGGTCATCTCCTCCCCCCTTTATGAGGCAAGAGAACAAAGGAAATTTGTCTAACAGTTCATTCATCCTCCCCCACCCCCCACCCCATGCCTCCATATCCCATGCCAGCCACAACAATGTACGAATGAAACAATGGATGATGTCAGGAATGTTAGCAAAAAGACAAATTACCATTGTCCAATTCAACATATATCTGTCTTCTAGAATGCCAGTTACTATCGTATGTAGGTACAACATGCCAGCTATTATTATTATAAGAGCACCAAGAGATTCTGTTGAAGTGGGCATGACAAAAACAATTAGATACAGGTCTTTGTCCTGAAGAGCTTGGAATTTACATGTAAAGAGGATGCTGGGTTAGAAGTAGGAATTGAATTGGGGGCCCGTTGCTCCATCTGTGTGAGTCTCTGTCCTAGGGCGTTTATAAATGAGACAAAAATGGCGACTGATCCCTTTTACAGCCGCCATTATTTTTGTCCATTTAAATGTCTGACGTGCTCGGCAGCAGCATCTTTCCTGCGTCCGACCGACCCAGCGATCCTTCCCCCTTAGACGCGGATCACCGGTGTGCCGGCTTTAACCCGCACTTCCGGGTCACGCAGGCAAGGGGCGCACGTGCAGAGACGCTCCACAAGGATAAGCATGCGCAGTTACTCTCCGGGACGCGTCTGATGCTCTTTTAAACATCAGACACGTCGCTGAGAGTAACATGGGGTTTAGACGCGGGTTTGAGCCCTCTCCCGCTTGGAAGAGGGCTCAAAAAGGTCTGGCTCTCACAGCTCTGTAGAATAGCAAGCTCATGAACTTGTAGATAGTCTAGCAATAGCAACACCATACCACAAGAGGGGTCAGCATGCCACACCCTCTGTACTACACTCTTGTTATTCAGGAAAATTATTTTGACTTCATTTTATTTTCCCTATAGTCTCTGAAAACTGGATGACAAAGACAGCACTTAGAAGAGGTATTTGATAAGGTGAGGCTGATGAAGTTAGTTACTAATAATAATTTCTGTACTGGTGTAGCACTGATGGTGGGGCACACTGGTTCCTCTAATGGTGGTGTACAGTACAGCAACTTTTTGTCATGTCGGGGGGCGAGGAAGGTATGTCACACACAGAGGTTTTGGTCTATTCCTTCCCCAAGAGCTTGCTACAGCTTTACTGACATGTGGTACAGCATAAATTTGATCATACTGTAACTGTACCCAGTGGTACTGGCTGCAGTCTCAAACCACTTATGCAGGAATAATTCAATTGAAGCCAAATGGGGCTATTCCTGAGTAAGTGATCTGAAAATTGTACCTATAGACCGTAATTGATTTAGCTTGTGGGAATAAAAATGTTTAATAACTCTGCACTGGCCCTCCCAGGTTTTTTGAGACATTTTAATGTCCTGTAAGTTTAGCATTTGGGACTCTCGGTATCAAAGTGAGCCTTAAATAATATTGGATGTCAATTGCCAATCAGCATTGCCTGCTCTTATAAACATCTACATGCTGCTCTATAAGATTTGATTGGAAGTTCTCTGCACTTTGCTCATGTAAAGATATTTCACATTTAGTTATTTCTAAATCAAGATACCATATATCCGAAGTGGACAAATGGTGGCTCTCAGGCACCTGTATGGCAACTCTTGCCAGAAGTGGCTGATTGAGGGCATGTTCAGGCAGCTCCCTCAAGACCAAGAGAAGCCAAACTGCCATTTCCACTGCTGCTGCTGCTGCTGGAACCTCTGGGCAAATGGGAGCAGGTGTAGTACAATCGCCATTGCTCAAACCCATGGACTACCTGGGACCCAGAGCTTTGACATGATGGGGTGGGTTGGGGGAAGCCAAGCTGCCTTTTCTCTGGGATTGGATTGGGGAAGGCCACGATGGGGGGAAGTGTCTCATGGCTGTCTGTGATATGAAAATTTTGGTATGTGACTTGGAGTTGGGGAACATTGTCCAGTCCTACCATATTTCTTCCTGCCAAACAGTGCTTTTAATCTTTTGGAGATGTGGATTGCTTGCCTGCAAGAATCTCATACTGTTTTCATTTAAATATCAAATAGACTAGAGTCAGATTTTACTCTGGCTGATGAAATACTGATACCTAGATCTCATTTCAATCCATTCATTGACTTATAGACCCATCATCTTCCTGGAAGTGTTATAAATCCACATAGCCTGAGTGCTGCATTTTGCATTTAGATTTTTGATTTAGATGAAGGGTGTCTAAAAGCACATGTAGCTAGACAGCTCCCTAATGACTAGAGAGTGTTTGAATGAATCCCATTGAATGGATATGACAGCTTCCCACACCTGACAAGACTTAAGAACCCATGTTATTCTAGATAAAGCTGTCATTAACTTAAAATCAATATTCCTTTCCAGATCTTGCTCTTTCTGAGCTTTTGTCCAGAGCTCTGGAGTCCGGTGTCATCAATTTGCTGATGACACCCAACTCTCGCTCTCCTTTTTATCTGACCCAGGCCCTGCAGTCTCGGTGTTCACACGATCTCTTTCCGGCTGTGAGAGACTGGATGAGGGAGAGTCGACTGAGGCTGAATTCTGACAATATGGTATCCTGGGGTGACTACTATGGAGTTCTTGGTGGCCACCCCGTGGCTGTGGAACTCCCTCGCGGCAGAGGCCTGCGTGGCTCCAGACCTTCCCTCCTTCCAGTGTCAATGTAAGACCTGGCTGTTCCACCAGGCTTTTGGTGATGGAGATGGATGAGGGTGGGTTTTATTATTATTATTCTGTTTGGAGGTTAGGGTGGTGTTTTATATATTTTTTTGTACTTTGATGTTTTCTCCCCAATTGTGGGCAGGCTGTGCTTCCTTCTTTTTGGTCCCTGTTTGTTCTTTTTTTGATAATATTTTATGGGGGATTTTAAATATTTTATATGTTGCATTGTAAGCCACCCCAGGCTGTCTAGGTAGGAAGGATGAGGTAATAAAAATAAAATAAAATAAATAAATAAAATAAAATAAAATAAATAGTTTGTTCTTGAGCAAGGGTAGGCAAGGGAGGAGAGAATCCAAGGTCCCCATGTGCACCCTTGCAGAAGCTGTGAACAGTGTCCACCTTCACTCCACAGAGTTGAAAGGGTGTGAATTAGTAAGACCATGACCCAATTTTTCCCCCCAGTCCTCCTTCCCCACTCTGGACCCTAGCCAGCCAAGAAGCTGTAGAGCAGAAGTTCTAAATGGTGTCCTCCTCTTACCCCCACCATAGGGTCCACGAAGAAACTGGAAATAACATTGGCATAATATATGGACCCACCAAGCTTGCAAAGCAGGGACCTTACCCCCAGCCCCTGAAGGGGATGTTCTGTTTAGCTGCTCAAAAATTACAGTAACTGTTTCCTTTTTCTAATAAGGTGAGGCAGTGTGCGACTGTCAAACATTCCTATGTTACCAGGGCCCACACCACTATTTCACACAGAGCCCTGTCTTACTGGGAGCTGGCACTGCACGTGTATGAATCCTCTATTCCAATCTCTTGAGCCCGTCCCCTCTCATTACAGGTTCTGGAACCACAATTGAGCAGGGATGTGTTTGCATGAGTTCTTCTTCCATGTCACAGCATGCATTAGATAACTCCATTTCTGAGTAGTAGCAGACCAGATTAACCAGACCCCAAAACAGCTCTGCCGGACTAGACTTTGCAGATGCTATGAAAGCAGAGAAGAAACACCACAGCTATGGCATAGTCCTTTAAAAATATATATGCCACAATAGGCCAGCTTCAGTGCGAGTCGAGTATCATGTGTGTTCTAACTGCCTAACCTTCCACTTCTGCCACCTCACATCCTGTGTATATCAGGGGGACCTGTGCTGCCGCAGCAGTTGGAAAAAAAAAAAGTCTATGTACAACCATGGCCATGGTCAAGATGTCGTTCCATAAAGTGACCAGGTCATTGACAGAGTGGCCATCAAGGTCAGTAGGTAAACCCCACAGAGAGTTCTGGAAACCAGTTAGATCCATATGTCTCTGAGGGTGGACCATCCTAATGGGTCCACCACCCCAACAAAGGCATGAAAGGCTGGGGATCTGTGCCTTCAGAAGGTAATGATCCGACCATGATAATGATGTCGTAATAACATCCCCAATAATCAGAACCCCTGTTTCCGGGCTGGTGAAAAACATCAAATCCAACGTATTCCCTGCTTCATGTGTCAGGCCAGATATTATCTGGAATAGGCCCATGGTTGTCATGGCGTCCATGAACTCCTGCTACGCCCCTGAAAAGTTGTCCTCAGCGTGCATGTTGAAATCCCCCAAGACAATAAGTCTAGGAGATTCCAACACCATCTCAGCTAGAGCAGCCAAGGACTCAGCCGTGCAGCGGGGTGGTCAGTACACCAGCAGAATCCCTAATTTATCCCCAGCCAAATCCAACATGAGGCGGACACACTCCATATTGGATGAGTCAGGCATCAGATACCTTCAAAAGGTCAAAGTGTCTTTACAGATCACACAGTCACTCCTTCCCCACCCCGGCCTCCAATCGTAGATCAATGCTGCACCGAGTACCCGACTGGCACTATCTGGGAAAACACTGGCCCAGATGCTGCATCTAGCCAAGGCTCAGTAAAGCAGATGAGGTTCCCCCACACCATACCTCCCCATGCCCAGCACGACCCCACTAGCTGCCCCCCTCACAACCCCTTCCACACAGGCTTCCCCCTCCAGCATATAATTCTCAGTCTCTGCCACCCAAAAATGTCCCACAAGGACCCTGGGAGGTGGGTATCTGGAGAGGGTCTCCCGAGCTCATAATCACTAGAGGTGACGTGGCAAAAAAGGCAGGTATGAAGACACACATCCTCCCCTCCCACCCTCTATACCTGTGCATGCACCTCCCGCCCTCTAACCAGGAGACCATGGCACTTCCTCCCACAGGCCCATACCCTCCTGCCACAGGGGAGTTGTGGCCCTCCCTTTCCCACCCAATTCACCATTTCCACTGCACCCCCCTTCATTTAAATATGGATCCGTAATACAGATCCATATTTAAATCCAGAAATTGCAGGATTCAAACCAAAACCAGATCTGAAGCACAATTTCCTCTCACAGACCCCACCCCTAGTGGTCAGAGCATGCCATTCTGTGTTGTAGCAGATCCTCTGGAGGGATTTGGGTAGCTCATTTTCTGTTATACAGTCTACTTCTTTGTTGGAGTGCCTTTGTTTCATGAAAGCAGTTTTTAGCATGATGAGGTGTGCATTACGAGTCTGCTCTTCAGAGCAGATTCTGTGGTGTCAGAGTGCTTGGCTATAGATAACTGCTTTTGTGTGTGTTTTGGGTGATTGCTGGATCACTAGAGGTAAATATGATGGTCTGTCAGTTTCTTGCATATTGCTACGAGTAGGGTGCCATTGTGCATGCTGGTGTACAGGAAGCTGATGCTCCAACTAATGAGTCAAGTTCTATAGTTATAGGACTATAACAGACTCGCATCCTCTGTGGATTGATTACTGCCATTGGCAGGAGGGGGCAGGATATTAAGTAATGATAAATAAATTTAATTAATTAATAAATTTAATTAATTACAGAGGTGGACGTGTAACACACACTAACCAGTAGACTACCCAAGATACTTTATATTTTGCAGCCACTCTTCCCATTCATTTTCCTCTGGGATGATGAGATTTCTTAGATGTCATTTTTCTCTGCTTATTCATTATCTACTATTGTCTCTGTCCCACAAACACTTGTTCCATTAGCTCCTCTCTCATTTTCTTTCAACTTAGTTCTCTTCTTCAATCCCTGTCTGCTCCTGTATTAATTTATCTTGCTTGGCTGGCCATCATGTAAAATATTGTGGGAACAAGATGTTTCCTTGATATATAATTAGGAATAGAATACAAGCAGCTGATCTCCTGGCATTAATACTAAAAAGACTCCTCCTTTGCTTGTCTATTTCAAGGACCGCACTAGATAAAGCACAGAGAGTGCAGTGAATGAAGACGAAGAGAGCAGTGTCATAATCTCCACTCCATTTCAAGCTTGGATGGAGATGCCACCAAGGTTTTCATACATACCAATCTTGAAAACTAGCATCACCATGACTGGCCGCACTAAGATCTTGGAAGACACAACACTTGAAGTCAGAAAGGAAAGGGAGATGAGCATCTGCTATCTTGGATAAATGTCATACTATTATTTATTTATTTATATAGCACCAGCGATATTCCTGGCACTGTACAGTCAGTAGTTACAAACAGGTCCCTACCCCGAAGAGCTTACAATCAGAGGCCACTTTCCCACGTTACCGGCACCAGCGATTCTCCTTGCAGGGAATCTCGTGGCCGGGAAACTTATGCTGAGCTCCACACATGGGTGTGTGGCTGAAAGCATCATCAGCCACATCAAGCAGCTTTTTTTCTTCCAAATGTCAGGGCTCGAAATCAAGCCCTGACATTCAGAGAAAAAAAGGCCACTGGACACAACTGATGACCCGCACCCACATGCGGAGCTCAGCGTAGGTTTCCCAGCTGGGAGATTCCCCACCAAGAGAATCAGCAGTCCTGGTAACATGGGCAAGTGACCTAAGAGACAAAGAAGGGGGAGACAAGGGAGAGGTGAACATCAGGAGACACAATGGTGCATTAATGAGGTTGAGAAGATGCAGGTGTACGTGTTTCACTTAAGCCACTTTCAGACATCCCTCCTCCGCCCCCCCCCCCCAGCACATATTCTGACTGCAGGAGGGAATGTGCAGCCAGGATATGCGCAGCGATTCACTGGTATGAAAGCCCCCTGCGCGATATGATATGCTCATGGACGCAGAGCTCGATTTACTGCTGCATCCACGCGCATGTCTGCCGGCAAAGCCGCACTGGGCGGGGGGGGCGCTTTCAGACCAGCCAATCCCCGCGCATATCCTGGCTGCGTATTCTGGACAGAAGAGTGGCAGTTCCAGAGGGCACGAGAGAAAGGCAGCTGAGATGGGGGGAGACAGGGGATGGGGATTAAGTTTGGAGAGAGAAGGCGGGGAGTAGGCGGGGGGGGGATATGGGGAGGAGGAGGAATGTTGCTCCAAGGGGGGAATCTGTGAGAGGAGAAGTTCAGAAGACCAGGAAAAGATCCTGATGGCTAAATGGGGAGGTGAAGGAGGCTATTAGAGCCAAAATGGCATCCTTTAAGAAATGGAAGGCTAGTCCCAATGAAAATAATATGAAAGAGCATAAACACTGGCAACGTAAATGTAAAGTGTTAATAAGGCAGGCCAAGAGAGATTTTGGGAGGCTTGCTAAAGAGGCAAAGAGTCTAAAGAGGCAAAAACAAGCAACAAACACTTTTTCAAATACATCAGAAGCAAGAAGCCTGCTAGGGAGTCATTTGGGCCATTAGATGACAAGAGAGTAAAAGGGGCGCTCGGGGAGGATAAAGACATTGCAGAGAAGCTGAATGAGTTCTTTGCGTCAGTCTTCACTGCAGAGGATTTGGGGGAGGTACCCATGCCGGATCCTTGCTTTGTTGGTGAGGAATGGGAAGAGCTGTTACAAATCAATGTGACGTTGGAGGATGTTCTAGGACAAATTGACAAACTGAATACTAACAAGTCACCAAAAGACTGCCATCTTCAGAGCTGAGAGCAAGGAAGCGAAGGCAAGTTGCCTGAAGACAAACAGAGAGGGACCAGGTGATTTAGATCCCCCTAGCAGTTGAACTAAGCCAATTCAGTTCCCCTTCCAATTGCTAGGAGCATGTAAAAAGGTCGCCTCCCTTTCAGGCTGCCTCCCTCCGAGGTGAGAGCAAAGCATCAGGACCACAGCCCTGTGCTTAACCGTGAGGGAAAACCGAGGCACTGACTGCTAGTGAATGACTGGGCAGCACTTCAGCATCTACCATCAGGAGTTGGGATGGCAGCCAGCCTGAATAGCTTTCCCCCGAAAATGATGGCCTTCTGTAAGGTCATTGGAAGAGTTTCATTTTCTGGATAGCTTGATTTCAAGGAGGTACTGAACAGTTACCTTTCCAGTCTGCCGACGATTCCATGGTGAAACCCCATATGGTAGCTGGCTCTCTTGATCTGCATATGGCAGGGAATAAGAGTATGTGTACCAGCAAAATATATGGTGAGCTGTCCAAGATGACATCCCCCACAAAATTAATTCTTGTGCATCTCATTTGCATGTTCTGTTACAAACAAAGGTCACTTGTGCTCTTAAATACTTTGTTCAATGACATTACGCAAAACCAAGTTAATTCAGCATAAATATGTCATAAGGTCTCTCTGAATTTATAGGATGCATCTCTTTCTTTTCAGCTGGAGACTTTCAAATTGCTGATTGGGGCATTTAGATGTCTGGAGGATGAAAACAGATACCTGCTGATTGATTTTCAAAGGGCATCATTGCCTTATAACCATAAAAACACATAAATCTAAAAAGCATTTAAGGGATCACCCTGGGTAAAAAGCCATAACTATATTTGATTAAAACATGATACATGCAACTTAGTGCAGTACATTAACAATAAACAGTCTCTTTAATCTGCCTCATTTTAACATCTGGCAACCTGCCAAATGTACTTATAATGACTACGGCCATTTTTAAATGGCATGGATGGGGGGCTGGTCAGCGTGTGCTGCGTGAAGCGGCCATGCACATCCGGTGAGTGGGGCAGGGGAAATAAACAGGCCAGGGACAGGGGTGTGTGCATGCTTTGGCTTGCCCACGCACGGAGCATCCCAGATTTCCCCCCCGATGCTCCATTCGTGGACATGAGCGGGTGGTGCATGGTTCATGAGGTGTGCATGCCCCTCCCCATGCCACCTTCAGGTGGGCGTCTGGATGTGTGGGGGATGGGTGGACCTCCATGTTTGCATCTCATCTAAAAACGGCCTATGACATGTGTTCTTGTGGACAAGGATATTTCAGACAAAGCTAGATCATCAACACGGAAGTCAATATATTCAGCTCAAAATATTCCTCTACTTAATATATACGGGGCACCATCTTTAATAGAGATGAAGAGTACACAAATGCAGGGGTGGTTTCTTTAAGGTTGGGGGGAGGGAGCATTGACCTCCCTGAACCCTAGCAGAGGCAACAGCACTGAATAATGAATAGCAGTGCTGATGCCTCCTTGCAGCTGAGCGGAGATGGAGAGAGGGTTAAAGTTCTGACCGCACCTGTGACTGGGTGGGAGGCTCCTCCACCCGCAGCACATCGGCGCAGTAAAGGGGAGGGGAGCGGCAAGGGGAGGAACTGAAAAGTCAGTGTGTGGGCATCTATGCTGGAGCCCAGCCACTGAGATTAGCCTCCAGCCAGTGATTCTCCCTGCCCTGAAGCCAATCTGAGAGGAGAGAAGAGGGGAGCAGAAGCAGAAGCAGAGACGGCAACAGCCTAGTGCTATCCCTATCCCCATGTAAGGAGGCAGGGGCCCGGGGGCCGCAGTCACCAAACCCCGCCAGCACCAGTCCCCGCAACAAGACACCCCACACCCTCAACACCCCCCGCTGCAGACCTTAGCCCCACGGACCGGCCGCCGCCGCAGGAACCCCCGAGAGCCACGCC
>QEPC01006257.1:0-11534 GCA_003113815.1 Sphenodon punctatus
CCACTATTTTGTGGTGCTGGCGGAATGGCGGAAGTAGCGAAAATATCATGTTTCCACTATTTTGCGAAGTCCGTGGAAGTAGCGGAATGAAATTAGCGGAACTGCAGAAGTAGCAGAATGAAACTAGTGGAATGAAAGCCTCTGCCACGCTGTACCACTAATCATGGAAATGCTGTTTCTGACTGAAATAGCTACCGCTGCGACATTCCGCTACAGCCCTACCTCCCAACAGTGCTGTAGGAAATGCATTTAATTCTTGAACTGCAAATAATCTCCAACCCCTTAAGCACACACCATAACCTAAATAGGGCATGGCAATTAATGAACTATAGGTGTTACATAATGGCCCAAGTCATAATAGTTGCATAATGACCCAAGGATTTGCTATCTTTAATGTCAGCTATGGGTAATTTCAGATATGACACGCTCCTGGGTTGCCACAGTGAATTCCCAACCATGGCTAGCCACCCAACCCCGAACATACATGATGGGAACGGTACCACGGCAAGGAAACAGACAGCCAGGCCATGATCTGGGAGAGTGAAACACACGTGACACCAGTCCCGGGCCATGACAAGCACCCCCAAAAATCACCAGAGTGGGGCGGGACACAGACATGGCTGACCAAGGGCAAAGGAATCCAAAAGCACCAGAACGCATCACCCATGTGAGGGAAATGGGAAGGGAGGAGGGAGGTGAACGGCCGAGCCGCACACACACAACAGGGAGAAGGAAGCCATGGACAGAGCCGAACACAAACCACACCCACGCTACCAAGAACACGCACAGCTGAAAGGGGAAGGGAGCAAGGGGGAGACACACAGGGGCACACAAGGGAGGGATGTGGAACACCACACTGGGCAGCCCAAGAGACAGCTGCAATGACACCGGGGGACTGAGGCCAACAATGGGCAACAAAACAGAAGGGGAACGGTACCAGAAAAGAGTAGGACATGGGATCAGGCACCCAACACCTCAGGGACAGCACAGGAACCACAAGGCACCCAACAGCAACACAGGCCACTGAACAGACAGGGGTCCACACGGTGACAGAGCAGGGTAACAGAGGATGAGCCACCAATCTGAGGAAGTCATTGGGGAGGGCAGAGGCAGGTCCCAACAACAAGACAACCAATCTCATATGGTAATGCACAGTCAGAGAGGGAAGCAAACCCCATGTAATGGACAGCTGATGGTGCCCCCTTCCAACAAGGGGATTCCCGGTGGCATGAGCAAAGGATCCCCAGTCACAAACAGTCATGGAGGCATCACGGGGGTGGGGGATCAGCATGGACACTGGCAGGGAGCCAGCTGAGCAAGGGGTGTAAAGGTCTACAGGTCTACAGGGATCTACAGGGATGGTACAGATGTAAGATAGCAGCTAACAGCTGACTTGGGGGCAGGTCATGGAACTGAACCCTAAGGGTACAGATGATGTAGTGGTGCCACACAGATGGCCCAGGAGTGCAGGCGACCCGGCACAGCTGAGCAGAATGGGGGCAGAAGATTGATCCAGGACAGGAGTGGGTCCACAATGGGAACGTTGTAGTGGGTCACAGTATGGAAGATGCAGGGAGCACGCAGCGGAGGTGATAGGCAGGACACAGATGACCCAGGGGGAACCTACAGCCAGATGCACAGAGTCATGAAAGGGGGTGGGACAGGTTGGCACAACAGATGAATGTAGTCAGGCCACTGCAACATGCTCTGGGGATAGTCCATCCGTGCCATGTGGTGGGCAACAAGATAGTAGGCCTCAAAAGGATTGGGACCGGTGAGCCCAACCTGAACATCGGCATGGGACCACACCTCCAACAGTGCTAGCAGCTCNCGCAGGTAACCCCGCGGGGACGAAGCAGCGGCGGCGGCGGCCCCAACGGCGAGCGGCGGCGGTGATAGAGGCGGTGATTGAAGGTGTTGGTGCTTAGCTATAAAGCCCTAAACAGCCTTGGCCTGACCTACCTATGGGATTGACTCACCCCTCGAGTTCTAGATCGGCCCCTGTGGTCATCGGGGACGGTGTTCTCCTTGAAGTCCCCTGTGTCTTCCAGGGGGCCATGATGGGGAGGGCTTTCTCTGTGACTGCCCCATGTCTGTTGAACTCCCTGTGTTAAAGGCCCATTTGGCCCTGGATCTCCCCTCCTTCTGATGTAGTTGTACAACCTGGCTGTTCTTCCTGGTCTTTGGGTGTGTGTGTGCAGTATGGGTAGGGTGGTGGTGGTGGTTTAGGGATAGGGTTTGGCTTGAGGTTCGATTTTAGCCCTCTTATTTAGTTGGTTTTATGCTGTATGTTTTTAGAGGTTTTATTTATGATTATAAGCCACCCCAAGCCACTGTGCGGGAGGGTCGGAGTATTAAATTTTGAATAAATAAATAAATAAATAAATAAATAAAGTATGAATATAAATTGCCTTAGATCTGCCTGGGTATCTATCTATTATCAGGGAGATTAAATTCTTACATGCTTCTCTATAATTTATACATTCCAGCAGTATATGGTCCAAAGACTCTACCACAACCACACTGCATTTACAGTCTCATTGAGCAAAAGTAATTCCTCTAATATGCCCTCCCAATAGGGCTGATGTGGCAGCAGCTGTTACCATGCCCTGATTCCATTCCGCCATTTCGGAATTGCCCACGCCACACCGTGGCTTTTCTGCGGACATTCCGCTAATTCCGCCGGCATTCTGCAAATTGCAGAATTGCGGAAAAATTGCGGAAAATGTTGGAAAACCGCTGTTCCACTATTTTGTGGTGCTGGCGGAATGGCGGAAGTAGCGAAAATATCATGTTTCCACTATTTTGCGAAGTCCGTGGAAGTAGCGGAATGAAATTAGCGGAACTGCAGAAGTAGCAGAATGAAACTAGTGGAATGAAAGCCTCTGCCACGCTGTACCACTAATCATGGAAATGCTGTTTCTGACTGAAATAGCTACCGCTGCGACATTCCGCTACAGCCCTACCTCCCAACAGTGCTGTAGGAAATGCATTTAATTCTTGAACTGCAAATAATCTCCAACCCCTTAAGCACACACCATAACCTAAATAGGGCATGGCAATTAATGAACTATAGGTGTTACATAATGGCCCAAGTCATAATAGTTGCATAATGACCCAAGGATTTGCTATCTTTAATGTCAGCTATGGGTAATTTCAGATATGACACGCTCCTGGGTTGCCACAGTGAATTCCCAACCATGGCTAGCCACCCAACCCCGAACATACATGATGGGAACGGTACCACGGCAAGGAAACAGACAGCCAGGCCATGATCTGGGAGAGTGAAACACACGTGACACCAGTCCCGGGCCATGACAAGCACCCCCAAAAATCACCAGAGTGGGGCGGGACACAGACATGGCTGACCAAGGGCAAAGGAATCCAAAAGCACCAGAACGCATCACCCATGTGAGGGAAATGGGAAGGGAGGAGGGAGGTGAACGGCCGAGCCGCACACACACAACAGGGAGAAGGAAGCCATGGACAGAGCCGAACACAAACCACACCCACGCTACCAAGAACACGCACAGCTGAAAGGGGAAGGGAGCAAGGGGGAGACACACAGGGGCACACAAGGGAGGGATGTGGAACACCACACTGGGCAGCCCAAGAGACAGCTGCAATGACACCGGGGGACTGAGGCCAACAATGGGCAACAAAACAGAAGGGGAACGGTACCAGAAAAGAGTAGGACATGGGATCAGGCACCCAACACCTCAGGGACAGCACAGGAACCACAAGGCACCCAACAGCAACACAGGCCACTGAACAGACAGGGGTCCACACGGTGACAGAGCAGGGTAACAGAGGATGAGCCACCAATCTGAGGAAGTCATTGGGGAGGGCAGAGGCAGGTCCCAACAACAAGACAACCAATCTCATATGGTAATGCACAGTCAGAGAGGGAAGCAAACCCCATGTAATGGACAGCTGATGGTGCCCCCTTCCAACAAGGGGATTCCCGGTGGCATGAGCAAAGGATCCCCAGTCACAAACAGTCATGGAGGCATCACGGGGGTGGGGGATCAGCATGGACACTGGCAGGGAGCCAGCTGAGCAAGGGGTGTAAAGGTCTACAGGTCTACAGGGATCTACAGGGATGGTACAGATGTAAGATAGCAGCTAACAGCTGACTTGGGGGCAGGTCATGGAACTGAACCCTAAGGGTACAGATGATGTAGTGGTGCCACACAGATGGCCCAGGAGTGCAGGCGACCCGGCACAGCTGAGCAGAATGGGGGCAGAAGATTGATCCAGGACAGGAGTGGGTCCACAATGGGAACGTTGTAGTGGGTCACAGTATGGAAGATGCAGGGAGCACGCAGCGGAGGTGATAGGCAGGACACAGATGACCCAGGGGGAACCTACAGCCAGATGCACAGAGTCATGAAAGGGGGTGGGACAGGTTGGCACAACAGATGAATGTAGTCAGGCCACTGCAACATGCTCTGGGGATAGTCCATCCGTGCCATGTGGTGGGCAACAAGATAGTAGGCCTCAAAAGGATTGGGACCGGTGAGCCCAACCTGAACATCGGCATGGGACCACACCTCCAACAGTGCAAGCAGCTCAGTCCGGTGGGATTGGGCAAGGCATAGTCAGCAGCAGGGGCCATGACAGCTGTCTGAGCTCTAACAGGTGGTAGTACGATGCCCCATGGAAACACTGGTAGCCACAGGCCACTAGGATGCAGCAGAAGTAGGATAAAGCCAGGGCAGGACCGCCTTCCACCAGACAGGTCTGGAAGCTGGACAAAGCACAGACAGACAGAGCTGACACCGTCTCAGGAGCAGACCATGACACCAGTGACCCCCTCAGCTATGGAATGCACCCATCTCGATAGGGACGGAGACCCAGATCCACAGCATGGAGCCAGCACTCACAAGCGGTAGCCACATATCCAAAGTGGCAGAGGCCCAAGATCAGACACCGATAGGCATCAGGGAGGGTGGACGAGGAGGCAAGGAACAGTTGAACGCCAGGGGAATGTCACAGGTCAGCTAGAGCCATGGTCTCCCTGTAGGTCCAGCAACATGGACCAGTCATGGAACTGCTCACTGGGAGCTCTGCTGCAAAAGCATTGGCCATGGTGCAGCTGGCAGAGGGTCTGATATGCAAGGGCAGTGGGACCCCTCAAACCATGGTAGGCAGGGGAGGCAACCATGGGAGCTCCAAGGCCACACGATAAGGGTAAGGGCAACTCAATGGGATCGCAGGGAAGTGATGCATGTGGAGCAGACACAGCACAGCTGCAGGAACCCAAGGTCAGAGATGTCCTATACACAGAGAGCAGTGATACACACAAATGTTCATGCACCCTCCAAGGCATCATTACACCACCTACATACCGGGAGCAGAGCCCTCCCCCCTTCCATGCACCCAAGCACCCAACACCCCAATAGCCATTAGCGAGCAACACCAGTGGCACAGGACCTACAGGGGGAGTCCCCTCATATGTGTGAGCGGCCCTGTGCCACCGGAGCACCCGCTAATGCACAGGCCACAACCAATCAGTACAGCACCTGGGTACAGGGACCAACAGATAGCTGGTGGCACATAGCCTTGTGCTGGCCCCAGACCCCTTATAGCGAGCCACAACCTGCAGCACAGCGGCACAAGCATCCTGCCGAGCAGTGTGCTTGACACCACCTGGCATTCTTGGGGCACCTACGTAGGGGTGGGACATGAATGAAAATACCGGATACCAGTTTTACTGGATCTTGGATTACCGGATTATCAAATTAAAACTGGTATACCGGTAACGGTTTTTTCCCCATTGAAATCAATGGGAGTAAAAACCAAAATTACCTGCAATAAAGACAAGTTCAACATGTCTCTTGTAAAGAAAGATTCAATGACACACATTCCCTTGCTTCCCCAGCACCCCCACTACAACTTTTTATTTCTTTAAAAATAGAGTTTTTAAGCACTCTAGTCAATCATCATGAAATCAATATGAATCAAATGAGATCACAATCATCACAGCAACTGCCAGCCCACATTTCCCCCTCCCCCATTGGCAGGGCTTCAAAAGCCTCCACCACCCTGCATGCTTGTTGCTTGCCATATCCTGGACACATAGCATCCCCATGGGATCCCAAGAGACTAGGTCCCCATTCAATTTTCCCCCTTCCCTTGATAAGGGGAACCAGGGGGTCCTAATCCCATAAACACTCAAAGTAACTCATAACTTACCAACAGTCGCACGCTCACATGCCTCCAGCAGTCTGTGGTAGTCCTTTCAGAAATCAAACCTGCTCTATAATGGCTTCCCAAGCCCAAGGACCAGAAGGTCCCAGAAGGAAAAAAAATATCTGACATTACTATTGGCCACTCCAGCCAGCCAAGTGCCCACCTCCAGTCACAGATACATCTGTACCCCTTCTAAAAAATCTTAGGAAACCTTTAGTATTGGATGCTTTTTTTTATTTCAAAAAAGGCAACCAATCTAAGGCAGGATAAAAAAAAAAAGCACCAAATGTAACAGTTTGCACCACAGGGAGGGATTCAACATGTGAAAAACAAAAAACAGTGCCCACAACTGCCACAAAGTCATTTTAAAAAAACCAAGATCCGAGACCAATGCAAATAATCTGGTATGGCCAGGATTAACAGATCTAGGATTTAAATAAGGTACGGCTAAATACCAGCAATATCAGATCTTGGTGGATCCAGAATTCCCACCCCTACCTACCAGCTAAGGCCCTCGAAGGTACCTGACATGACTGCAAACCATCGGGGTGCCTGATGGCTCCTACTGGAGATCATAGCTGAGTGGTACCGCCAGCACATCAAACTCCAGAGAGTCACTACAGAGCTGGCCCACCACAGGGCTTGCTATGCCCATCAACAGGCACCTCTGGACCATGGCCAGGGCCCAGCAATGGTGGGAGGGGGCCATGACATGCTGGGACGATGCTGCTTAGNCATCGGGGTGCCTGATGGCTCCTACTGGAGATCATAGCTGAGTGGTACCGCCAGCACATCAAACTCCAGAGAGTCACTACAGAGCTGCTCGAGATGTACACAGGGGTGTGTGAATGCCTGGCCTGGTTTTCTGCAACCAGCCTGCTCGCCCACCACAGGCGTTGCTGCATTGAGGCCAGGCGCACGGCGCACCAGCTCTCTGGGAAGTAATGCAGGACTCTGCTGATTGCACGCACCCATCCGGCTGCCCTCAGGCAAGCAGCTGAACGCCACTACTGGAGGAGGACGGCCTTCTTCAGTGCTTTCAGGCTTGCTATGCCCATCAACAGGCACCTCTGGACCATGGCCAGGGCCCAGCAATGGTGGGAGGGGGCCATGACATGCTGGGACGATGCTGCTTAGAGGGTACACTTCCGTATGGACAAGTGTACCCTCCTGTGACTGGCAGAACTTCTGCAACCCTGGCTGGAACATGTGCACACCCCCATGTGCTCCCCTATTCCAGTCGCACAGTGGGTGGCCATAGCTGTCTGGGCCTTGGCCACCCAGTATTCCTGCCGTTCTGTGGCTCAACACTTTGGAGTGGGCCTCACAACCATCACCGTCATCATCTGCGACTTCTGTGAGGCTGTGGAGGTGGTCCTCCTCAACTGCATGATCCAGCTCATGGAACAGGGGGCTGTGATGGCCGGCTTCAAAGCTACTGGGTTCTCTAACTGCCTGGGCACAACTGATGGCACCCATGTGGAGATCCTCTGCACCCCCATGATGATGCGGTCAAGTACACCGACAGGCATGGTTTCCACTCGTTGCAGCTCCATGCCATTGTCGATCACCGGGGCCGGTTCACTGACATCATCACTGGCCACTCCGGCCTCAGCCATGATGCCTGGATCCTCGCCATCTCCATCCTCTTTGCACGGATGTACCCCCCTGTACATCCGTGCAAAGAGGATGGAGATGGTGAGGATCCGGGCCAGGATTACCAGCTAAGGCCCTCGCAGGTACCTGACATGGCTGCAAACCAGCGGGGTGCCTGCTGGCTCCTACTGGTACCGCCAGCACACCAATTCAGGGGGGCATCAACACCCCCTCGATCTGGGTCATCCACATGTTGGCAAAGTCCCCCCTGACTTTGCCAACATGTGGATGACCCAGATCGAGGGGGTGTTGATGCCCCCCTGCATCTTTGGGGACCCAGCCTATCTGCTGCTCTGCTGGCTCATGAAGGGCCATCCAGTGGCCCAGAACTAGATGGAGGCCCTGTACAACACCCAGTTGTGCATCGCGAGGACCATGGTCGAGAGGGCCTTCGGTGTCCTCCAGCAGAGATGGAGGTGCCTGGCCGGGCACCTGGACTTCTCGGTGGAGACCTCCGCACTGGTAATAAGTGCCTGCTGTGTGTTGCACAACATCTGTGAGATGGATGGAGTGGTCCTTGAGTATCCCAGGCCACAGCGGCCAGATGGCCCTGTTCTGCTCTACATGAATGTAGCGAACCCCAAGGAGTACCATTATGCTAAGCAGATCCAAGCAGCACTTATGAGGCACATAGCATGGTTACCACAGGCCTGAGGCTCCCGGGGTCCATGGGGCAGGACTCCTGCCATGCCTGTGCCTGGGAGTGCCTGAGCCGCAGCCACTGAGCTTGGGATCCCCAGCGTGTGTATCAATGAATGACGGACATGATGGTTACCGTGAATAAAAGTTTCTTTTTGTATGTACATTGATCCCCATCCCCGAATTTCCCCTCCCCTTACCCCTGCCCCCTGGCCCCTCTTGCTTCCTGGGGCAACCGCTCCATTGCTGTGTGGACTTCTCCGCAGTCTGCAAGCTGCCCTCACCTTTACTGGTGTACCCCTCTGTCGTTTGCTGGCGCTGTGCAGCCTCCTGGCTGTCCTCTGTGGCCACTGCTGGGGGCTGGGCTGGGCTCAGTGCACCTGTGACCTACTACCCCTCCCCTGTTTCCTCATGGTCACCCTCAGCGCCCCTCCCGCCAGCTCTCTTGACTGGTCCCCGAGGTTCCCTGGGAGCCATGTTTGTGGGTTGATTTGCTCGCCCTGGGCCGTCACCCTCTGCTGACCTTGCTCACCCCACTCCACCTGCTGCTAGTGCTGAAGCTGGTCCGGCTCCCCCTCCACCTTGACCTCCCACGCTGGTGGTATCGGTTCTGTGTGGGAACAGTCATGGGGGTGTGGCGCTGGGGTTCTCCTCTCCCTACCCCCATGTGCCACCCCCCCCATCTGCCTCCCACCCTCTGGTGGGCCCCATCCCTTCTGGCTACCTTCTGCCACATGTTCCACCAGTCCCCATGCCCATTCCCCATTCGTTGCCTCCTCCTCTTGCTCAGCCATTTCTGTGGTATGGAAGGGGGGTTGGTTGGTATAGTTCCCTGCCTGTTGTACCCTCCCCCTGTTCCCTAGCTGGGTCTGCGCAGACCCCTGTGCCTTCCACACCCTGTGCCTTCCACACCCTACCTCCAATGTCCATCTTTGAGCCCTAAATGGCTGGATGCTCAATAGGGCTCTGCTCAGAGTACTCCCCACACGTCCACTGACTGAGGGTGACCAGCATGTCATTGTCAAAGCCTGACCCTGAGTGTGGTAGTGGGCTCTCCATGCCTGACCATAACGGAGGCCTAATGGTCCCCAAGGTCCCAGGCCGTTCCTCTTGGGGTGCAGGTCCGGCGGTGTCTGTGGGTGCCCCCAGTGCTGCCATGGGGGGGACATCCTCCCATGTCTGGCCCTTTGCCATGGCACTCCCTACTATCTGGGGGGGGCATGATGAATCCCTTCATGTGGAGGATCCTGTCCAGGGCATCATAATAAGGCGTGGTCCTCGCTGCATGACCGGGATGCTGGTTTATTTATTTATTTATATTTATTAGCTGTCCCACTCATGCCTATGGCATCTTGGGGCAGTGTACAATAACAAAAAATACACAAAAATACAATAAAAATACTAAAAAAGCAATATATTTAAAATATTTTAAAAACCCAAATTTACCCCCAACTACCCCACCCTCCCCTATGAAGACCTGGGTGAACAGTCAGGTCTTGCAGGCTTGGCAAAAAGCCAGAAGACCTGGGGCCAGGTGGGCTTCCTCCAGAAGGGAGTTCCAAAGTCACAGCCCAGCCACCGAGAACGCCCACTGCATTGTAGCCCCCTGTTTTACATGGGGGACCTCCAGAAAGGTGCCCCCAGTTGACCAGAGGGATTGCTTGAGATGTGGAGGGTGAGGTGATCCCTGAGGTATGAAGGTCCTGGACCATGCAGGGCTTTATAGAGCAACACTAAAACCTTGAATCTGGCTTGGTATGCTATGGGCAGTCAGTGCAGAGTACGGAGCACAGGTTTTATGTGCTCCCGCTGACCCATCCCTGTAAGGAGATGGGCCGCCGCATTCTGCATTAGCTGAAGCCTCCGGACCACTATCAAGGGAAGCCCCACATAGAATGTGTTGAAGTAGTCTAGCCTTGAGGTTATGACGGTGTGGGTGAGGGTGGCCAGATCGGGCCCGGAAATGTACGGACACAGCCTATGCACTAGATACAACCGGTGGAAGACAGCTTTAGCCAACGCCTCCACCTGTTGATCCAGAGGTCTGAGTCCAAAAGCACTCCCAGACTCCGAACCTGCTTGGCTACAGGAGGGCGGACACCCCCTCCCCCCCACACACAAGGGGAGCCAGAACCTTCCTCACCCTGCCCACCACCTTCATCTTGTCAGGATTGAGTTTCAGTCTGCTCTGCCACATCCAATCCCCCACGGCCTCCAGACACTGGGAAAGTAACGTGACAGCAGGATCTGGGTCAGTTGAAAAGGAGAAGTACAGCTGAGTATCATCAGCATATTGGTGACATCATACCCCGAACCCTCTCACGATCTCCCCCAGGGACTGCATATACACATTAAATAATAACGGAGACAGGATCGAACCCTGTGGAATGCCACAGGTCAAGGCCCGGGGGATTGATGTTTCAGCCCCCAGCACCACCTGCTGGCTTCTTCCCAAGAGGAATGAGCGGGCCCACCCAAGGACAGTCCCGTCCAGGCCCCCCAGATCTCACAGCCATCTCAGCAGCAGCCCATGGTCCACTGTGTCAAAAGCGGCTAAGAGATCAAGCAGGATCAGAAATGTTGAACATCCTGCATCCATCTCCTGGCAGAGATCTTCCACTAAGGCCACCAACACCATCTCAGTACCATAGCCAGGTCAGAACCCAGACTGAAAAGGGTCAAGGAAATGGTTGTTATCCAGATGCGCCTGGAGCTGTATCACCACCACCAAGATTAGAGATGGGTCGGTAGCTGGCGAGTGCATCCACATCCAAAGATGGCTTCTTCAGCAGGGGGAGCACCACAACCTCCTTGAGACTGGGTTACAATCTTCCCTGCTGAAGGGACACATTGACTACCATCGCCAGCAGTGGCCCCAAAGTCTCCCTGGAGGCTTTCACCAACCAGGACAGGTACGGATCTAATTCTCAACCGGTGGCTCTAACAGACCCCAAGACATCCACTGTATCAGCTGGCATCACTTCCTGAAACTCATCCCAGGAAGATAAACTAGACGGTGCCTCCATAACCTCGCACTCCTCACC
>QEPC01006261.1:20925-55328 GCA_003113815.1 Sphenodon punctatus
GGGGGGGGGGGGGGGAAGGGGAGCAGCAGCTTGAGAAGGGCCTTGGGATGAAATGTTCCTAAATCCGGCCCTCTCTGTGGGGGAAGGGGCTGTGTGGTGAGAGGGGGCTGAGCGAGCAGGAGGGGGTTCTGTGAGAGAAGGGAGCAGGAGGGGACTCGGGGGAGGGAACAGGACAGAGGGTATGTGGAGGGACGGAGCTGAGGGAACAGGAGGGGGGGTCTCTGGGGGGAGGGGGCTGAGAAAGCAGGAGGGGGCTCAGGGGAAGGCCATATGTTACTATTTCTGTGTTTCCATAGCTAAAAGCAAGGAAGAGGCCATTGCAGTAGCTGAATACATGTTTTAATTTAATAAGTAGGTTTGTTGAAAGTTTTATGCAATAAGGACATTGAGGTGAGGAAAGAGGGGAGAGAGAGGGGCAGGGGAGTCTATGGTGATGGGCAGGGGGGGCCCCAAAGTCCATTTCTTTTCCCTGGGTCCATTCCAACCTAGCTACGCCCCTGATCCTACCTTTGCTGCCAACACCATCAGCAGGGGCGTAGTTAGGTTAGAATGGGTCCTGGTCAATTACAGATGGATTGGGGCCTCCTTGCTCCCCGTTCCAGTGGCAAGGACATACAGCTGTCAGACCTCAGTGCAGCTACACCACCTGCTGTCACTATTATAGTTCTACCCTTAGCTATCAATCGGTTCTCAACACTGTCCTATTTTACACACACGGTTCAGCCACACGGGATACCTGACTCACTTACGTAGGCTTAAATGGCAGCAGCAATATGCAGGTGACCCCCACCTTTCCGTATTTTTCATTACATGCTATACTATATTACTGTTTTTAAGATGGTACTTGGATAAGATCAGCTCAAGGATGTGAAACAGCTTGCTGAAGATGAATGTGAGAAAGATGGAGATTATGCTGGTACAAAGAGAGAAGTCCTGGATGGGGGTCTGCAGCTACTGTGCACAATTGTTTGGTGGAAGATATACACCCTCAATAGCACCCTGATCCTTAAAAACCTGTGCCAGTGCAAGTCCCATTAAAGTGAATGGGGCGTGCACCATTGAAGCGCTTGAGGATTCTGCTGTCACAGAAATGCTCCTGGATTCCTTGCTAACACAGACGGCATGATCCTTCAGGCGAGGAGTGCAGCAGGACTCACGCCCCTGGCGTCAGTTTGCTAGCGCCTGTGCTGACTGCCCAGAAAATTGTGCTGTAAACTTCACGTTGCAGTGTCTGCAATTAATACTTTCTACCATACCTGGTTGTCTAGACGATGGCCTATCTTCAATTCTTTACATCATCTCCTTTCTAGACTACAGCAATGCAAGATAGCTGAGCATGTAGACATGAACCCCAAGGAAACTCCCATTAGTTCTGAATTTAGCTATATATGTCTCTCCATTGTTTCCTGTCCATTACTGTCACCTTTGCTTGTTTGGAACATCAGCCAAACATGAGCCACATCTGGCTTTAATGCATCTCCCCACCTCATCTTTTGCCTTCTTTTTGCTTTACTCCCATAACCTTAATCTCCAGCCATTGTTTCAGCAATCTCTCTAAACCCATTCTAAAATCATGGCCCAGTGCATTTTCTCTTTTGAACTGCTTTCTCCCAGTGTGTCACCCTGATTTATCTTGCAGTTGTTTCTTAGGCACCTTGTCCATCAGCCTCTTCTCTACATTTTTTCTTCTGAAACAACCATCCCTCGTCATCTGCAATCTTTTCTTCTTCTTCTGCTTCCTTCTTCTTCTGCTTCCTTCTGCTAACCTCTAACAGAGTTAACGTCAACTCTGCAGGCCTTATCTTCAAGACACTCGGTGGCCTGGACCCAAGATGTCTAAAAGGATGGTTGAAGATTGTGATCAGCAACTTCTTTTCTCAGACGCTATGGATCTTACTACAGATGAGGCAAAGCTAGTTTGAGCACAAAACTAAACCTGTCACAATCCTTGCCTTTTTGTGACCTTGCCTTCATTTATATTAACGCACAGCAGCATCTTCATAAAAAGAAAAACCAAAGGATCGATGACGAACAGAATGACTGCTATGTGTTAAACATGTCACAATGTAATTAGAAAGCCCTCAGATAGTATATGGCAGGAGTTGCCAAAGTGCCCAACCCTGAGCCATGCACTAAAATCTTCATGTGCTCAAGAGACACACACAAACCTCTCTTCCTTCATCAATGGCTGCCATCACAGAGCCAGTGATCTGTGGTTCTGGCTGATGAAATTCTGAGAAGCCACTACTACTTATAATTTCTATAGCACTACTAAGCATACACAGCACTTTACAGCCACAGATTTTCAGAGACAAGTCCCTGCCCAGTGGGCTTACAATCTAAGATGGACAACAGTGATAGGAACACAGGGAACAACAGACATACGCATAGTCCCCTTTTACAGATGGGGAACTGAAGCTGAGAAGTTGTGACTTGCCCAAGGCCATCTAGTGAGTTTTTATGATTGGGGCAGGATTTGAACCCCAGCTTTCCAAAGCCATGTCTAGCACCTTATCTACTACACTGCAGTGGTGCTCTAGCAACTGCTCTTCAGCGGCTGAGACCTGGGTGCAATTCTATAAGACACAGGATCATTGAGGCAGTCTAGGAGCACATTCCCACAGTCAGCAGATCAGCGCTTTTTTCTTTTCCCTGCCTATTACCTTGATGTGTGAAAGACTCTATGTGCTTCTTTAACCGTCCTTGTGTTTGTTTTTTAAGTGCATTGGCAAGCGGCCAAAACCTACCTTTACAAGAGCAGGTTCGAAATGACCCGCATAAATCCTCTTGTCGGAATGTCGGGGCTAGTCAGTATCATATCAGTTACACAGCACCCCGCTTCCCCGGCTCTCGGCTCCGCTCTTCTCCCCTCTCCTGGAGCCAAGAAAGCGGGGTGCTGTGTAACTGACATGACAATGACCCGCTTCCCCAGCTCTCAGCTCCGCTCCTGCTCGGCTGCCACTTCTCCTCCTCTCCCTCCACCTGAGTACATTAAAATGCTGCTTTTCCTAAATGCAGTCAATTTCAAAATTGACTGCATTTAGGAAAAGCAGCGTTTTAATGTACGTGTGAATGCGCTCTAGGATTGATTACCAGCCCTGGCCAAGGGTTGTACTTCAACTGTTCAAAGGCTGCATGCAGCTCCTGCCACTCCTGTTCTATAGTGATGAGGGGCACAGAAGACTTTTGTTCAGAATGGAATTGTTGCATTCTCTCTGACAGCATTAAACAAGGTGTCTGAGTGTTGATTTTAAATTTCTTGTCACTCTACTCAGTAGCAGCCTTAAATAGATTGGAACTAGTGATACAACAACAAAGAATATGGCATTTTCCTAATCAAAGCTTCTCACATAGGCTGTGATCCTAAATGAACTTGCCCTGATGAAGTAGTGCAATAGGACTCTGCCAGCACAAGCACATTTAGGATTGTAGCCATAGTTAAGAGTATGAGACTATCAGATTCATTAAGCGAGGCTCATTAAGATTGGATTTATTTTTTTAAAAGTGTTTTTAAGTCTTGCACCAGTAAGGTTTTACGAAACGTTTGAAGCCCCACTGTGGGGAAAGAAAACTGTGTTAATGCAATGGCTGGGAATTTTTGCTCTGTTACATTGAGGAGCTGGACCAAAAAGTACAGAGAAACAGAAGGGTCAGTGTCAGATTTAGAAACTGTTGATGTCTCGTGAATACCATAAGGACTAGAATTTAATCCACCAGAAAACTATGCATGACAAATAAGTTCCTAAACAGACTGAGTAGGTATCTGATGTTCCATTTTTGCAAGTAATAGAGGCATGTCTACCAACTGCTTTATACTTCAGAGTTGTGTCAACAGTGTTTTTTAAAGGAATATGGCACATGGTGTCCGTTTGCAACCTGGGTTGCTCCCAAATTATCTGACCATAAAATCCACGTTGTTTCTGCTTCCATATAATTTTTCCCCACGGGTTCACCCACAGCAGGAAAAGCAGTGGACATTTGGCTAAAATTAGTTAATGTGTAAATCAACCTTAACTGTGACACTTTCACTTGTGCAGATGCAGGTTAGCTACTTTTACACTTACTGAAAGGGTAAAAGGGCTCCATTCTGTCCCCCCTCTAGTTCAATGTGTATATGAAGGTACTTGGGGAGGTCGTACGCAGCTGGGGGGGTTTGTTGTCACCAATACACCGATGACAACCAGCTGTATTTATCTTTTCCAACCGACCCAGGCCCTGCTGTCTCCTTGCTGTCCTGGTGTTTGGCCGCTGTGGGGGATTGGATGAGGTCAAGCGGATTGGAGCTCAATCCCGACAAGACAGAGGTGATGCTGCTGCTGGTGGTGGGTCGGTGATCGTGGGGGGGAGAACACTACAGTTATTGGGGGTGTTTGCTGTCCATTGGTTCCATCTGTGTGGAGCCTGGGGGTGCTCCTGGACTTTCAGCTGTGTCTGGATCTCCAGATGTTGGCTGTGGCTGGGAGTGCCTTTCGCCAACTACATCTGGTGAGGAGGCTCCACCCATATGTCTCAGACTCCGATCTTGCCACCATCATCCATGCATTCGTCACCCTGAGACTGGACTACTGCAGTGCGCTCTATGTGGGGCTGCCCATAGTGACGGTTCGGAAGCAGCAGCTGGTGCAAAATGCAGCATCCCGTCTACTGATCGGGATGAGCTGAAGGGAACACATTCAACCAGTGCTCCGAGCATTGCACTTGCTGCCTATTGAATGAATGAATGAATTAAAGTTTATTGCATAACCACAGGTCATTGCACACACGCAAATAAAAACGTACAGAGTATATAATATAGCATACCAAATAAATCAAACTTTCTAAAACATAACAGTACAGACAAAGGGCATAATATATACCATATACAGTGATTCTGTATTGTTAAGTACCTGACAAAGCCCCCCCCCCCATGACAAAAGCATCTGGACTACCCCTCACAAAGGCTCACCTCTGCACTATTCTGGGCTTTAAAGGTAAGGAAGTTCTTCCTACGATGCATTACTTGTAGCAAAAAGCTTGCAGTGCTCTCCATCACCTGGGGATCCATATCACCCAGAAGGTACTCCAGTAAGGTTTCATCTGCTCTACCGGGGTACTTTTTCAGGAAGTCAGTCAAATAGTGGGCTCTCAGGGCATCATAGAGATGACAATGCAGCAACATATGTGCCACCAACTCAACCGCTAAATGGTCGAATGGACAGAGTCGCTCCTCATAAGGAACGCCCTGAAAGCGCCCTTCCAAGATCTGTGAAGGAAGAGCATTCACCCTAGCTCGAAACATCAGCAATTTAGTCCTTTTTGAAATATGGGTTGTCAAATAACCAGCCATAGCCCCTGGATTCGGAGTCCTGTTCAGATACGCTCGCACATGAAGGGCAGCCCTAACTTTGCTAATCACAGTCTGGTGTTCAATATCTGCCACACGGCATAGCACTTCCTTCCTAATTGCCCCTGATGATTTGTGCGAGAGATATTCTCTGGACATACCGATCTCTTTTAAATAACCCTCCATTTTAAGACCCCAGGGACTGGAGAATGGATTCTTCCCTACCTCCTTTAATAGCTCCGAGCATTGCTTCAGGAAAATTTTAACCCATAGTTTCAACGCAGCCTCCTTAGCCACCTGCCTCCAGCTTTTCTGGCCACATTCCATCAATGCAAGCACATATGGCGTACCCTTGGGATTACCCAATAGGCCCATAAGAAATCTGGCCTGTGTAACATTAATGGATTTAGAAGAAAAAGGGGCCCATAATTCTGCCCTGTAAAGGACCTGGGCCCTCACCTTCCTATTATGTGCCTGAACAGCAGACGAGACATCACACCTACCTTGGTGCATGAAATATCCAAATATAGCACAGGAAGGGCCCTTCACTGCTGCCAAGGCTCTTACAATATGCTCCTTCCACAAGCCACTGGCGTGGAATAGCAGCCCCAGATATCTGAAAGAAGTTACTTGCTGGAGTATGTCTGCCCCAACGGCCCACTGCTGTAGCTTCTTCTTATTAGAGAAGACCATAACTTTAGACTTGTCAAAGTTTATAGTTAGGCGATTGTCACTACAGAACTTAGCAAAGGCATTTATTTGTCTAAGTAGGCCCACCCTTGTCTGGGACATTAGTACAATATCGTCCGCACAGCAAAGGCAGCCTTGTGATCTAAGGGCCAATCTCGGAGAGAAGTACCTGTGTTCAGCCATAACAGGGATAATATCATTTATATAAAGGGTAAACAGGGCCGGTGCAAGCACACAGCCCTGTCTAACGCCATGATATGTACTTATAGGTGGAGTAACATGCCCCTGTCATCCACCCTAACCCTGAGTGAAGAGTCGTTATGAAGTGACTGCAACAAGGAGAGAAGCCTTGCATCCACAGAGGCAGCCTGGAGTTTTCTCCAAAGGATGCCCCTGTCCACGGAATAAAAGGCTGCTCTAAGATCTAAGAAAGCCACGTAGAGTGCCCCATTCCGGGCTCTGTACTTGTTTGCGAGATGGTCTAAGATAAAACACTGCTCCACAGTGGAGCGCCCTTCCTGAAAACCTGCTTGCTCATCCGCAATGGCTTTAGTCTGCTGTATCCACCCCAGCAGTTTTCCCAACAGAAATTTGGCATAAATCTTAGCTATAACACACAATAGACTAATAGGCCTGTAGTTGACTGGCTCAGATTTCAGACCCTTCTTAAAGATTGGTACAACCACAATTCTGCTCCGGGACATATCCAGATTGATTAATGGCAGAGAATAGAGCTGCCATCAGGGGGGCCCACCAAGTTTTATGGGTTTTAAAAATTTCTATATGGATCAAATTTGGTCCCGGTGTCTTATAGTTGTTAAACGAATCTATCAAGGCTTCCACTTCTGACTCAGTCACTAATGGCCAGGGCGGAAGATCCTCCATATTGCCCAAGGCAATTACCCCTGTCCGGGCCCCCACACCTGGATCATACAGCTTCTGAAAATGATCAGCCCACATCTGCGGATGTATTGGGGAAATTGACTGCCTTGTTCCCTTTGAGGTGACACCATTAATCAACCTCCAGAATTTTCTGGTATCTTTTTGCTCCACCGCCTGAAGCAGATCCACACACTGGGCTTCAGCATATTCTCTTTTCCTGCTCCTGAGTAGCTTATGATATTTCGCACGCAACTCCAGGTAATCCAAGGGCAACCTGGTATGTGATCCCTCCCTATATTCCCGGTATTTCCCCCGGAGTTCCCTCCTCGTTNCATAATATATACCATATACAGTGATTCTGTATTGTTAAGTACCTGACAAAGCCCCCCCCCCCATGACAAAAGCATCTGAACTACCCCTCACAAAGGCTCACCTCTGCACTATTCTGGGCTTTAAAGGTAAGGAAGTTCTTCCTACGATGCATTACTTGTAGCAAAAAGCTTGCAGTGCTCTCCATCAGCTGGGGATCCATATCACCCAGAAGGTACTCCAGTAAGGTTTCATCTGCTCTACCGGGGTACTTTTTCAGGAAGTCAGTCAAATAGTGGGCTCTCAGGGCATCATAGAGATGACAATGCAGCAACATATGTGCCACCAACTCAACCGCTAAATGGTCGAACGGACAGAGCCGCTCCTCATAAGGAACGCCCTGAAAGCGCCCTTCCAAGATCTGTGAAGGAAGAGCATTCACCCTAGCTCGAAACATCAGCAATTTAGCCCTTTTTGAAATATGGGTTGTCAAATAACCAGCCATAGCCCCTGGATTCGGAGTCCGGTTCAGATACGCTCGCACATGAAGGGCAGCCCTAACTTTGCTAATCACAGTCTGGTGTTCAATATCTGCCACACGGCATAGCACTTCCTTCCTAATTGCCCCTGATGATTTGTGCGAGAGATATTCTCTGGACATACCGATCTCTTTTAAATAACCCTCCATTTTAAGACCCCAGGGACTGGAGAATGGATACTTCCCTACCTCCTTTAATAGCTCCGAGCATTGCTTCAGGAAAATTTTAACCCATAGTTTCAACGCAGCCTCCTTAGCCACCTGCCTCCAGCTTTTCTGGCCACATTCCATCAATGCAAGCACATATGGCGTACCCTTGGGATTACCCAATAGGCCCATAAGAAATCTGGCCTGTGTAACATTAATGGATTTAGAAGAAAAAGGGGCCCATAATTCTGCCCTGTAAAGGACCTGGGCCCTCACCTTCCTATTATGTGCCTGAACAGCAGACGAGACATCACACCTACCTTGGTGCATGAAATATCCAAATATAGCACAGGAAGGGCCCTTCACTGCTGCCAAGGCTCTTACAATATGCTCCTTCCACAAGCCACTGGCGTGGAATAGCAGCCCCAGATATCTGAAAGAAGTTACTTGCTGGAGTATGTCTGCCCCAACGGCCCACTGCTGTAGCTTCTTCTTATTAGAGAAGACCATAACTTTAGACTTGTCAAAGTTTATAGTTAGGCGATTGTCACTACAGAACTTAGCAAAGGCATTTATTTGTCTAAGTAGGCCCACCCTTGTCTGGGACATTAGTACAATATCGTCCGCACAGCAAAGGCAGCCTTGTGATCTAAGGGCCAATCTCGGAGAGAAGTACCTGTGTTCAGCCATAACAGGGATAATATCATTTATATAAAGGGTAAACAGGGCCGGTGCAAGCACACAGCCCTGTCTAACGCCATGATATGTACTTATAGGTGGAGTAACATGCCCCTGTCATCCACCCTAACCCTGAGTGAAGAGTCGTTATGAAGTGACTGCAACAAGGAGAGAAGCCTTGCATCCACAGAGGCAGCCTGGAGTTTTCTCCAAAGGATGCCCCTGTCCACGGAATAAAAGGCTGCTCTAAGATCTAAGAAAGCCACGTAGAGTGCCCCATTCCGGGCTCTGTACTTGTTTGCGAGATGGTCTAAGATAAAACACTGCTCCACAGTGGAGCGCCCTTCCTGAAAACCTGCTTGCTCATCCGCAATGGCTTTAGTCTGCTGTATCCACCCCAGCAGTTTTCCCAACAGAAATTTGGCATAAATCTTAGCTATAACACACAATAGACTAATAGGCCTGTAGTTGACTGGCTCAGATTTCAGACCCTTCTTAAAGATTGGTACAACCACAATTCTGCTCCGGGACATATCCAGATTGATTAATGGCAGAGAATAGAGCTGCCATCAGGGGGGCCCACCAAGTTTTATGGGTTTTAAAAATTTCTATATGGATCAAATTTGGTCCCGGTGTCTTATAGTTGTTAAACGAATCTATCAAGGCTTCCACTTCTGACTCAGTCACTAATGGCCAGGGCGGAAGATCCTCCATATTGCCCAAGGCAATTACCCCTGTCCGGGCCCCCACACCTGGATCATACAGCTTCTGAAAATGATCAGCCCACATCTGCGGATGTATTGGGGAAATTGACTGCCTTGTTCCCTTTGAGGTGACACCATTAATCAACCTCCAGAATTTTCTGGTATCTTTTTGCTCCACCGCCTGAAGCAGATCCACACACTGGGCTTCAGCATATTCTCTTTTCCTGCTCCTGAGTAGCTTATGATATTTCGCACGCAACTCCAGGTAATCCAAGGGCAACCTGGTATGTGATCCCTCCCTATATTCCCGGTATTTCCCCCGGAGTTCCCTCCTCGTTTCCCGGCAGTCTTTATTGTACCATGGCCTACCTTTCTTAGTAGAACTCCTCCCTGATCCTTGGTTCCAATTCCTGATGTATTGGGAGAGGTTTGAACTAAGCTGATTATAAGAAGCTATTATTTCCCTGGGATCCAGTGCCTGCAGCAAATTCTCTCGCAGTTTACAAATAGAAGGGAGCTCGAACCACCCCACCAAATAGGCATTCAGCTGTTCATTCCTTCTGGGTGCCCTAATGGTCTCCAAAGGGTAAACTAAGATTAGAAGTAAAATTTTGTCTCATCCTCCCTCCATCTAATAAGAGAGTGACGCTTAACAGGAGGTGGTCACCCACCAAATCCATCCCAACTGAAAAATCTATGACCCAAGGCAAAATACAGGGAGAGACTATGATGAAATCAACCACACTGGAGCCTGAAGGCCCCAGATATGTAAACTCACCTGCCAGGTCACTAAATCCTGTACCATTAAGAATGGATAGTCCAAAACTAGTGACAAGACTAATCAGCTTGATTCCTGATGCATTAATTCTTACGTCCTTGGACTTCCTAGGGTTGACAAAATCTAACTTGATCTAACTGGGTATCGAAGTATGGGGCCAGTGCAGAGTCATCAGGGTCCAGTCTGGCGTTAAAGTCCCCTGTAATAATAAATACTCCATCTGCATGGTTATAATGCAAATCCTCAAAGAAAAGTTCAAGGGTCTTCCACAATCTTTCCCTAAATGATCCTGAGTTATATGGGGGAACATACACCGAAAAATTATCAACGTAAATCCCCCATACTTTGCCACAAAGCCCAAAGCTAAGGATGGAGAAGCAATCACCATAAAATCCTTTAGCTGCAAATTCTGGGCCACTAAACAACCAAGTCCACCACAAGAGCGGCCTTTCACATTATAACTAACCGCAGGGAGATCGTATGCCTGAAAGTCATCTAACTCCAGCGGAGCCTTAACCCAAGTTTCTTGGAGCAAAATTATCTGGCACTCCTTAGCACGGACGTGGAAATCGGCCTCATTCCTGTACCTCTCCCACCCAGCGATATTCCAGGAACATACGGTAATGGGAGGGGGGGAGGGGAGTACTAGTCATAGTCTGGCTTCCCCCAAATTCCCTACTATAGTACTAGTTATTCCTAAAGATCTTCCGGGTCTGATTCAAGGTGCTGTTTTTGACCTTTAAAGCCCTACATGGCCTGGGCCCTGCTTACCTGAAGGATTGCCTCACCTCCTGGACCTCAAGGTGGCTCCTGTGGTTGTCCAGGAGCACCCTCTTGGAGGTCCCACGTTATCGCCGGGTTCGTACAGACAGAAGGGCGTTCTCAGTAGCCACACCATTGCTGTGGAATGCCCTCCTGGCAAAGATCTGCCTCAGCCCGGATCTCCTTGCTTTCAGATGAAGCTGTAANAGCTTGCAGTGCTCTCCATCAGCTGGGGATCCATATCACCCAGAAGGTACTCCAGTAAGGTTTCATCTGCTCTACCGGGGTACTTTTTCAGGAAGTCAGTCAAATAGTGGGCTCTCAGGGCATCATAGAGATGACAATGCAGCAACATATGTGCCACCAACTCAACCGCTAAATGGTCGAACGGACAGAGCCGCTCCTCATAAGGAACGCCCTGAAAGCGCCCTTCCAAGATCTGTGAAGGAAGAGCATTCACCCTAGCTCGAAACATCAGCAATTTAGCCCTTTTTGAAATATGGGTTGTCAAATAACCAGCCATAGCCCCTGGATTCGGAGTCCGGTTCAGATACGCTCGCACATGAAGGGCAGCCCTAACTTTGCTAATCACAGTCTGGTGTTCAATATCTGCCACACGGCATAGCACTTCCTTCCTAATTGCCCCTGATGATTTGTGCGAGAGATATTCTCTGGACATACCGATCTCTTTTAAATAACCCTCCATTTTAAGACCCCAGGGACTGGAGAATGGATACTTCCCTACCTCCTTTAATAGCTCCGAGCATTGCTTCAGGAAAATTTTAACCCATAGTTTCAACGCAGCCTCCTTAGCCACCTGCCTCCAGCTTTTCTGGCCACATTCCATCAATGCAAGCACATATGGCGTACCCTTGGGATTACCCAATAGGCCCATAAGAAATCTGGCCTGTGTAACATTAATGGATTTAGAAGAAAAAGGGGCCCATAATTCTGCCCCGTAAAGGACCTGGGCCCTCACCTTCCTATTATGTGCCTGAACAGCAGACGAGACATCACACCTACCTTGGTGCATGAAATATCCAAATATAGCACAGGAAGGGCCCTTCACTGCTGCCAAGGCTCTTACAATATGCTCCTTCCACAAGCCACTGGCGTGGAATAGCAGCCCCAGATATCTGAAAGAAGTTACTTGCTGGAGTATGTCTGCCCCAACGGCCCACTGCTGTAGCTTCTTCTTATTAGAGAAGACCATAACTTTAGACTTGTCAAAGTTTATAGTTAGGCGATTGTCACTACAGAACTTAGCAAAGGCATTTATTTGTCTAAGTAGGCCCACCCTTGTCTGGGACATTAGTACAATATCGTCCGCACAGCAAAGGCAGCCTTCTGATCTAAGGGCCAATCTCGGAGAGAAGTACCTGTGTTCAGCCATAACAGGGATAATATCATTTATATAAAGGGTAAACAGGGCCGGTGCAAGCACACAGCCCTGTCTAACGCCATGATATGTACTTATAGGTGGAGTAACATGCCCCTGTCATCCACCCTAACCCTGAGTGAAGAGTCGTTATGAAGTGACTGCAACAAGGAGAGAAGCCTTGCATCCACAGAGGCAGCCCGGAGTTTTCTCCAAAGGATGCCCCTGTCCACGGAATAAAAGGCAGCTCTAAGATCTAAGAAAGCCACGTAGAGTGCCCCATTCCGGGCTCTGTACTTGTTTGCGAGATGGTCTAAGATAAAACACTGCTCCACAGTGGAGCGCCCTTCCTGAAAACCTGCTTGCTCATCCGCAATGGCTTTAGTCTGCTGTATCCACCCCAGCAGTTTTCCCAACAGAAATTTGGCATAAATCTTAGCTATAACACACAATAGACTAATAGGCCTGTAGTTGACTGGCTCAGATTTCAGACCCTTCTTAAAGATTGGTACAACCACAATTCTGCTCCGGGACATATCCAGATTGATTAATGGCAGAGAATAGAGCTGCCATCAGGGGGGCCCACCAAGTTTTATGGGTTTTAAAAATTTCTATATGGATCAAATTTGGTCCCGGTGTCTTATAGTTGTTAAACGAATCTATCAAGGCTTCCACTTCTGACTCAGTCACTAATGGCCAGGGCGGAAGATCCTCCATATTGCCCAAGGCAATTACCCCTGTCCGGGCCCCCACACCTGGATCATACAGCTTCTGAAAATGATCAGCCCACATCTGCGGATGTATTGGGGAAATTGACTGCCTTGTTCCCTTTGAGGTGACACCATTAATCAACCTCCAGAATTTTCTGGTATCTTTTTGCTCCACCGCCTGATGCAGATCCACACACTGGGCTTCAGCATATTCTCTTTTCCTGCTCCTGAGTAGCTTATGATATTTCGCACGCAACTCCAGGTAATCCAAGGGCAACCTGGTATGTGATCCCTCCCTATATTCCCGGTATTTCCCCCGGAGTTCCCTCCTCGTTCCCTACTATAGTTCCCTAGTCATAGTCTGGCTTCCCCCAAATTCCCTACTATAGTACTAGTTATTCCTAAAGATCTTCCGGGTCTGATTCAAGGTGCTGTTTTTGACCTTTAAAGCCCTACATGGCATGGGCCCTGCTTACCTGAAGGATTGCCTCACCTCCTGGACCTCAAGGTGGCTCCTGCGGTTGTCCAGGAGCACCCTCTTGGAGGTCCCGCGTTATCGCCGGGTTCGTACAGACAGAAGGGTTCTCAGTAGCCACACCATTGCTGTGGAATGCCCTCCTGGCAAAGATCTGCCTCAGCCCGGATCTCCTTGCTTTCAGATGAAGCTGTAAGACCTAGCTCTTCCATCAGGGGGAGGAGAGGTAGGGTGGAATGGGTTAATGGGGATGGGTGGGGTTCTTTAACGCAGATCAGGAGTTTTTATGCATTGTGGCTATTTTTTACATTTATATTGATGTGTATATTTATATTTACACTTTTTGTATTTTTATATCTTTTGTATTTATAATGTATTTTTTAATATATATGTGAGCCGCCTCAAGTCGCCTTGTGCAAGAGGGGTGGGGTACAAATGTAAGGAAAGAAAGAAAGGGTGTTTTTAGACAAGTGCCTCCCCACTCCCACCCATCATGCATGTTCCAGGGCTGCAGAGAGCGCTAATGCAGCCCTACAACATGCATGATAGGTGGCTAATGGGTGTGGAGGCACTTGTCTAAAAACACCCTTAGGCAGTTTTAAAATGGATCACCGCTTGGGGGTGGGGCGTGTTGTCCGTATGCAGTTGGTAGAGTGTTGCTGCGGGTGCCGTACGTGGGGGGGGGGGGGAGAGGAGTGCAGTTGAGTGTACACACCCATCTCCACCCACCTCCATGCACAGAGCAACCTGCCTTTTCACTGATTGCTCCGTGAGGGGTGTGTGTGTGAATGGAGATGCGTGGGTTGCGGGAGCACATGGCCCTCCAAAATCAAATGAAACGCTCCCACACGTGAACACCGGGTATCCATGAGTGGGAGCATCTCATTTTAAAAATGGCCTTAGTTAAACCAGCCTCAATGCTGCACATCTGATGCAGGGTGGTTTTAGGACCTGCTCTCTATAAAGCTTTTTGAGGGAGCTTTTTGTGTGCCACAGAGGTGCCCCGGCTCTGTCCTTTCTTGGAGTCCTGGATGCTGTCATTGTTCTGGGATGGAAGGCAGAGGAAGGACAGTTACTAGAAGATCCCATGACCTTATAGACCAAGAATTCAAAACATGTATTTATTTAGTTAGGTTTTTATCCTGCCCTTCCTCGAAGGCTTAGGACCATTAACATCATCAAAAACATGCATATAAAATAGAGATAAAACCACATGAAAACAGGAACAATAATTTGGGGTGGGCTGTGGCTCAGATGGTAGAGTGCATACTTTGCATGTATAATGTCCCAAGTCCAATCAATTTAGGATTCCTGGGTGAGGTCTCTGGTGGAGACTGGAAGAACTGGATTTGAAGCTGTGCTGTCAGGCTGTGACAATACTGCGTTAAGATGGAACATTGGTCTGACACAGTTTGGCAGCTCTTTATATAATTTCTGGTGTTTGTTTTGTGGTATCAGACTTGCTACTTTGTTGATTGCCAAATGTTAGAAATTGTAAAAGTGGTGGTGTCCGGGTGTTTGGAAAAGGGATGTATGTGGCTATGCCAAAAGGAGCATGCAAAAGAGCTCATCCATCCTTTCCAACATAGATGCGGCCCTTTTTCCAAGCACCATGATATCACAGAACTCAGAATGTGGGTGCAGCTATGTTGGAAAGGGGTCAGGTAGACATCTCCCTGCCCCATAAATGTGCTGGCGGACCTGTGCAAGCGACCGATTGACCAGGACTGAACCCTATGCTTCATTGTAGGCCATGAAGTCAGCCAGAAGTGCCCTTTTTACAGGTACCATCTGCCTCTTATGTTTGTGCATCAGGGGTGTTCAGAGAGACGTTCTTGGTGGCTGCCCTTGTACTGTGGAACTCCTTTCTTTAGAGGTTCAACAAAGCCGGAGCATCTTCTAGAGGCAATGCAAGATTTTACTGTTTGGTCAAGCATTTGGCAGGTAGGGATAGGAGTTTTAATGTTTATATGTATTATCATCATTGTTGTTGTTTTATTTACATCTGGCTTGTGTGTCCCTTATGAGTTTGAATCAGTTTGGGTTTGGCTATCCAGTGACTTCAATACCCTAAAACTGTGACTCCAGTACCACCCCTGTGGCTCCGAGAAGGCAGAGGTTTATTTTGTAAAACATTGAATGTGATTATGAATCCAATCTCATGATTTTGGGAAGGCTAAGAAGGGACATATTTACGGCTTTTGCGTATTTGAGACTGGCAGTGTGCACACGTTCTCGGCATTAAGCCACATTCTGACAGATAATTTGAATTGCACCTTACTTCACTTCTGAAGCGTTCACACAAACAGAGCGCTCCAGGAAAGCTACTGAGGAGCAACGAGAGATGGAGTCTTGAAAAAATGTGAGTCCACACTCTCCTTTGCTTTTTATTTTGAACTATCGTGCGAACACATTGACAGTGAAGTCACGCTTGCCTTGCGCGCTGGGCTCCCGGTCCTATGGGCCTGGCTGCCTCGGGGGCCAGTCGGGCTCAGGCCAAGCTTTCTGCTCCCAGCAAGGCGCTACTTCGATGCTTGCTCTGGCCGGTCAGCGGGATCACAGCCCCGAACAAGCTGGGGAACTCTTGCTTCACTGGCTTGATAAGGTGCAGCGGAAATTGCCAAAGGAGAAGGGAAGGTCAAAACCCTCCACGCGGGATTAATATCAGGGGTGGGGAATTTAAAGGGACCCCCTACTATTAAATCAAGGGGGGGGGGGAAATTACCTAAAAGGGTAACATGAAAGGACGCTGCCACATTAACTAGAACGGACTCGTTTCGCCAAGAGTGGGCACAGAAATCCGCATTTCCTGTCTCCGGCCTCCCTTTCCCCGCTACCTACAGACACTTCCGGCAAGCGGCTGTTTCCTTTTCGTCACTTCCGCCGCCGCCGCTTCCGGTCCCGGTGTGCGCGTGTCTCCCAGTGCTGCGGGGCTCACGCTCCTTTCCGTGCCGGACCGTCCCTCTGCGCGCGCGCGGGCGGCCTGCTCAGCCGCTCTCTCCGCCCCCACCCCCTCCCGCCGCCGCCATGGCGATGAGACAGACCCCGCTGACCTGCTCCGGGCACACGCGGCCCGTGGTGGATTTGGCCTTTAGCCGCATCACCCCCTACGGCTACTTCGTCATCAGCGCCTGCAAAGGTGAGGCGGGGGGGGGTCGTCACAGTTGCTTTCCCGCCCCACATGCTGCTGCTTTCCCTAGGGGTGGGGGCTGCCACTGGCAGGTCGTACGGATGCTGCCGGGGGTGGGGATAAATGAAGAGCAAGCAGGCTGTGTTGAGGCTGGTGGAGCAGAGAGAGGGAGAGCTAGATCATAGTCCGGTTCGTTGCTAATTCATTTTATATCTCGCATCTTTTCCTAGGAGTTTGGGTGGTTTATATGCAGAACACCTTTAAAAAACAACAACCCCTAGTCTTGTCTCCTGTATCCTAACAAATCCTAGTTCTTGGAGGACAGGCCCATTAATGGCTATTAGCCAAGTAGGTTTTAGGGACGTAACCTCGTGCTGTTGGGGGCTGGCACAGCAGGGAACGGATTTCCCATTGTGACCTGTTGGGTACTTCTCCCAAACGAAAGAGATTGGCGGCTGTGGGAGACAGAGATGCTGGGCTTGATGGACCATTGGTCTGACCCGCTATGGCACTATTGATGGTGTTATAAAGGGATTGGATAAGTTCCATTATGTTTTAGCGTTCCCAGACCCTACGCTCACCTGGCAAATGCTTGGCTGGTTAAAAAGATTTCATGCTGCCTCTGAAAAATGCTCAAACATAGGGAACGGGTGTGTCTCCTCAATGCACCGCCTGTCTCTATTGTAGCTATACCTTCGGTGTGTGTGTGTGTCTGTTTGGCGTTTGCTACCGACATTAAGGGGTGTGCAGGGTTGCCAGAGAATCCTAGAGGTTTTTTTTTGTTTTTTTTTAAGGGATGCCCTTTGTTTCAGGATGCCCAGTTCAACCGGACAGACACCCTAGCCTGCTTTACTTGAGACATTTTGATTTGGCAAACCTGAGGCTGGGAAATGTTGGGCTTGTAGGGGACTGGGATGGCATGTCAGGGGTTTCTTTTCATGATCTGGGCTCTCTCTGGCGCACAGCTGAGTCTTGCGTAGCCTACCTGCTTGTGGGAATAAACAAGGCTGTACAAATCTGCTTGCCTCAGGCAAGTATGAGGTAGGTTTTTACAGCCCTGGGGTCCCCTCCCCCACTGCAAGTCCCATCCTGGCACCTGACTTTTTTTATGCCTGGCTAGTGGATTATTTAGATGGTTTTATGATGTGTGGGCATAAAAGTTGCATTGTATTTGTGGACAAGTGATTTAATGGGAGGGAGGCATCACAACATGCAGTTCATGCAGTCATGTCTTCAGTGAGCTTAAGCTGTCATTATTGCAACAAGCTCTGCATTCAGCACATCTTCACAATCATGAGGTAGAGAATTGAAGAAAAAATACAAATGGTTAAGCTCTGTAGTAAAACGCGCACCCACCCTAGAAAAGTAGGGCTCAGCTGCTCCACACCCAGTCTACTTCAGTCTTTACTCTTTCTAGTACAGTATGATGGATGTAAGGCAATTCATTTTAAAGTCAGAATCTTTGTGAACTGTGGCATGAAAATGGTCCTAATATCCTGAAATTAAAACCAATTTTTACTGCCAAGGTCGCACACCTCTCCTCCGCTGTTTTGATCATGTTCAACCCCTTCTCTGCTCCATCTGTTGTTGTTGTTATTATTATTATTATTATTATTAACAAACATTTATATAGCGCCAGCAGTGTACCTGGCATTTTACAAAGTAATACAATAGACACGGTCCCTGCCCCTAGGGCTTACAATCTGAGAGACAGGAGCTGGGGGAGAGACATAGGAAGGGGAACAGAGGGAGAGACAAGGGGTCTAACATTCATGAAGATGCGAGGTCTCAAGTGCACGTACTTAGCTTGGTTACGATGAGAATGACAGCAGGCAGGTCCATGTTGCAAGGATAAGGGTAAACCGATCGTAGGTATAGGAATAGTGGCTCAGCAGGATAAAGAGTCAGACAGAGCAGAGCGAAAGAGGTGAGTTTTAAGGAGAGATTTGAAGGTATGAAGGGAGGGGGCAAGGCGGATGTGGACAGGGAGGGAGTTCCAGGCATGGGGGGCAGCAAGTGAGAAGGGACGAAGGCGCTTAGGGGAGCAGGGAAGGCGTGGAAGGGTGAGAGAAGGGACAGAGGAGGAGCGAAGTGCACGGGCTGGAGTATGGAGGGCGATAAGTGCAGAGAGGTAGGGGGGAGCAAGGTTGTGAAGAGCTTTATAGGTGAAGACTAGGAGCTTGTGCAGGATTCGTTCAGGAAGGGGAAGCCAGTGAAGCGAAGAGAGGAGGGGCTGCACATGGTCGAAGCGACTGGCGAGGTAGATGACCCTGGCAGCAGAGTTTTGGACAGAGATGAGGGGAGAAAGGTGAGACCGGGGAAGGCCAGTGAGAAGGAGGTTACAGTAATCGAGGCGAGAGATGACCAGAGCATGAACAAGAGTTTTGGCAGACGAGACAGAGAGAAAAGGGCGAATCTTAGCAATGTTATGGAGGGAGAAGCGACAGGATTTAGCAACAGAGTCAATGTAGGGTTTAAAAGAAAGGGCTGAGTCAAAGATGAAGCCTAGGCTACGGGCTTGGGGGACAGGCAGGATGGTGACTCCATCAATAGTTATTGACAGTGAGGAAGGAGAGGAAGGATGAGGGGGGAAGATAAGGAGTTCAGTTTTAGCCATGTTGAGTTTGAGTTGACGTTGAGACATCCAGGTAGAGATGTCAGAGAGACAGTTGATGAGACGAGCTTGAACAGAGGGAGAGAGAGAGGGAGTAGAGAGATAGAGTTGAGTGTCATCAGCATAGAGGTGGTATTGGAAGCCATGGGAGGCAATGAGTTTGCCTAAGGATGAGGTATAGATCGAGAAGAGGAGAGGGCCAAGAACAGAGCCTTGAGGAACACCAACTGAGAGGGGGAAGGAGGAGGAGGCGGAGTTGGAGAGAGACACATTAAAGGAGCGGTCAGAGAGGTAGGAGGAGAACCAGTTATGGACAGAGCCACAAAAGCCAAGGGAGTGAAGGGAATCCAGCAAGAGTGAGTGGTCAACAGTATCGAAGGCAGCAGAGAGATCAAGGAGGACAAGAATGGAATAGAGACGTTTAGATTTAGCCACCAGAAGATCGTTGGTGATCTTAGTGAGAGCAGTTTCAGTAGAATGAAGGGGGCGGAAGCCAGATTGGAGGGGGTCAAGGGAGGAGTTGGAGGATAGGAAGTCAAGTCAAGGAAGTCATCTGTTAGTGTACTTTCTCCCTTGTATCTAGCACAAACTTCTTGTTTTCGCCACCCTTCATGGTCTTGCTCCTTCCCATCTATTCTTTCCTTGTTTCATGCTATGTTCCCACCCACAGATGCCACTTTCCCTCTGCCACCATCGTTGCATGCCCCAGCATCTCCTGCTTCCTAAACCATCTTTCCCCCTTCTCCCATACTGCCTGAAACGCCCTCCTTGAGTACACACCTTATGCTTTGTTCCTCCCTTCAAATCCCTTCTAAAAACCTACCTCTTCTGTCAGGCTGTCCCTAGCACTTCACTCTACAGACTGTTCACTAGTACTTTTTCTAAGTGTCTTTTACTCATGGCACCCCTCTTTCTTGCAACTAAGCTAAGCATGTGCACTTGCAGCGTCTCAACTTGATGAATATTATATGATATCGCTATCTCTCTACACGTTCCCCTCTCCCTTTTCTCCCCTTCCTTGTCCATCTTTGATTTTAAGCCCCTCTGGGGTATGGACCTTTCTCAAATGGCCAGACACATTGCTGGTATTATAAATAATTATAACACCTTTTGCTGTTTGTGCCTAACAGAGACAACCCTTTCTTGAAAGCAGTTACACCAGAAACATAACATTTTAAGTTTGATACACGTGGCTAACGTCTCAAGCTTTTTTATTAAGCCTTTAAGTAGTAAATAGATTGTTTCAGAGGGATGTGGGTGTGCAACAAAGTACTCTGCTTTTTCTTAACTGATTGTGACTTACTGTTAAATATAACTGTTTTAATCTTTATTTTTTAAGATGGTAAGCCTATGCTGCGCCAGGGTGATACAGGAGACTGGATCGGAACATTTCTAGGTCACAAGGGCGCTGTCTGGGGAGCCACTTTGAATAAGGATGCCACTAAAGCAGCTACAGCAGCTGCAGATTTTTCAGCGTAAGTAAAAGTTATTTTTTTGATGTTGAAATCATACTATTTGTTTTCGGCTTGTGATACTATACTGTGTATTGTAGATTTTAAACAATTACATGCTTAGATATTTACTGTTTTTGGCATCCAATACTAAAGATAGTATAAATAAATAAATAAATATATATATAAAAATATAAATAAAAACTTATAACTAAAGATAGCTGTAAATGTAGAAACAGCGACCACATTCACACCTGCTGGTCTGGGCTGGTCCGCGCAGATTTTGACTCTTGGGTGGAGTCTGGAAGTCAGAACATGTGCGGGGTTTGACTGGTAGGAAAGCCTTCCTGCGCGGCTTTGCTGTCAATCACCTGGAAGAGTGCAGAGCAGGGAAATCCAGTTCTGTGCTTTTCCGGGTAATTGCTGGCAAAGCTGCATGGGGGCGCTTTCGCAAAGGCTAAATCCCACGCGTGGCTTGGTTTCTGGATTCTCTCCCGGATCCAAAATCTGTGTGCACCAGCCCGGACCAGCAGGTGTAAATGTGCCCTGAGCTTTTTGGTGCCTGGAAGTAGAATAATAGTCATACTGTGAAGATGAACAATTGTAGCTATCATTTATGATGAACAAACAGATTTTCAAGAGAATTGTCCACTCCGATAGAGTTTTAGGTATTAATCCAAAACCCCATATGCCACAAGTATATTGGATTTCAGAATTAGAAAAGGAAAACACTGTCCTGTTTGCATTCTTGACCACATAAAACTTCAACCCCAACTTCTCTGCTGATGCAATATTGGCTTCACTGGAAATCGAACCATAGACTCCAGCAAGGTCAGGATTACACCTGTGACAGAGCGTGAAATTTGCAGGCGCCTAGGAGCCATTGGCGCCGAGAAAATGGAGGCTGGAGACTGGTTCAGGGGCGTAGTGGGGCATGAACGGTTTAATATTGGGATAAAGTCTGGTGACTGAGTTTTAGATCTTTGTTTCTTCAAGGCTAAGACAAGGGCCCAGAGAACAGTCTCATCAAGATTCCTTCCTGTGTGCAAACATCTATCCCAATGTATGTGTTGATAAGTGAAGTTGAGGAATACTAAGCGTTCCTCAGCCATGATCTTGAAAAGATCTTTGCCCCTGTTTAATTACATTCATTGCGAGTAGTCTTATTGACTTGAGTGGCACTACATAAAATTAACACATTCATCATGAGGCATGCTGGCTGAGTATTTAAGGTACTCTACATCCCTGAAGGTTGTGGGTTCATGTCAAGTCTGGTCTCTTATGGGATGGCTGCCTTCAATCCGTCTAGCTGTGAATGGGTACCTGACCCACTGGCTTGGGAAAGTCTAAGGCACTGGCCACATCACTCCTTTGTGCACCATAGGCAGGGACCCGAGTTGACTGTGCCAAAAAAAATATCAGTTCTGCGTTCAGCAATGTCCAGTTCTGCAGATTTACCGCAAGCACTGCTGCCCAGTATTGCAAATTCTAAAAATTTGCATAATTAGCTTGATTTGCATAATTATGCATACTTTCCCAGCATGCATTTTGAATAAAAAGACAAAAGGAAAAACAAAAATACTGTTTATTCCATCTTCACCCTATACTTTAACATAAATTAGAGAGAGAAAGAACAGAATATACAAACACTGGCATTATTTGTTAGCATTATTAATATTGAAAAATATAAACACTGCCTTCCTGATGCTGTCCTCAGACATATTTCTATGATTTTGTGGAAATATCAAATTATGCACACTGAAACTCCGTTCAGCATCAGCAGATGTTGTATCGGAATTTATTCTAGCTAGTGCCACCTTAGCAAGTTTTGGCACCCTGTCCAAGGCACTATTCCAGAACGTGTCCAGGTTCTTTTCAACAGAGTCCTTTGCACAATTATTTACATACTGTGGTGCAAGGATCTTCTGGTAGACAGTCAGTTCTTTCTCTGGTACCATATTCAGTTCTGGAATACAATCCCAAAGATCATCCTTGTTTATACTGAGGAAGGGAATCTTAGCAGGATCAAAAAATCTCACTGCTTTCAAAAAGGGATACCCTGGCTGACCCTCTGTGGACATGTCTTTGCCCAGTTTCAGTGCTGATCCTTGAAAAGCCTCTTTGAACTTGGCTACCATCTGTGGCCAAAGAGACAGAGGTAAGTCTTCCTCCTCTTCAACATCCAGGAAGTTCTTACAGGATTCTGCTGTCAGCTGTACGTTTGTCTCCAGATGGATGTGCAACTCTTCCAGTAAATCCACAACTTCTGTGCCAATAGGGACCTGGGACTGAAATTTGTCCGCGAGAGCACACAAGGGGGCTGTTCTTTCTGCTAAGAATGGCAGCTCCATCTGAACCCTGACATATGTCTTCCTGTCAGAAAGTAGTATCTGAGGGGGGAAAAAAATATCCTAGCCCTGAAGGAAAGTTTTATCCTCTCAGTAGTTAACTCTATGTTTTACACACCTGTTTATTAAAATAACATTTACCTGTAATTTTCACTGTTTCACATGGAACACCCCGATCCACTTCCTTCTGAATAAAGGCCAACTGATGTTTTATATGATCCCTGTGGTAAACAGCAGCCCTAAAGAAGGAGCTCCACCTTGTTGCACAGTAATCTGGTGGCATTGTGGCTCTCTTGGCAGGATCACATTGCTGTAGGTGGTTCAAGGATCTGCTTTTCCTTTTGCTTGGCAAGGAAAAGAGCTTTCGAAACATCTTCATGAATGACGTTGTAAGCTCAAAAGGCCTTTGCAATTCGCCCACGATAAGATTAAGTTTATGAGCAAGGCAAGTGATATGAATGCAGTTCGTTAGAAGTATTTTCAGACCAGCAGAGAGAGTCTTCTTCATATATGAAGCATTGTCACTAGTGAAAAAATATATGTTTTCAAAAGCAATATTGTATTCGCTGAGTGCCTGAACAACTGATCTTGCTACAACTCCATGATCGTCACTGTCCAAGAATACAGTGTCCAAGAGATAAGGACGAATCCTTCCAGTGGCATCCTTTTCCAGAGGAGCAGCCAGGACATTTAGAACACACCTTTGCTCTGCACCACAAGTCTTGTCTACAATGAGGGCAATCTTCTTACCAGCAAGTCTCATTTTTCAGTACGTGTTTCTCATTTTCATACATGTCAGGAAAGTAAACTTTGCGGAGTTGGTCTGCAGAAGGCAAAGAACCGGCATTCTTCACGTAACGCATCAGAAACTTATGTACAGAAGGATGTTCTGCTTTCTGAAGTGGGATGTTCGCTTCTAGGAGTTTCTGAACAAAGTCACATGCGAGCCCTTTCTTGCATTCTTGAGCCTCTGTCTGGTTCCTAATACAAGTTGTTATGGTCCTCTGCTTCTTGCTTGCCTGACAAAAGTAATAAGTACAGGATACCTGTTTGAACAACTACAGTTGGACAGAGAGGTCGGAAATAAGAGTGTCTCTCGCCTGTCTCTCATCAGTCTGCTTTCCTCTTTGAGTGATTTTTTGATTTAAGGTGGTCCGTGATTGTTGATCTTCGTGAATGATCAAGCAACAGATTGCAGCAAGTGCAAAACAGTTTCCCACCATCCTCATGAAAATCTTTAAATTCTGCAGCACGTTCACGGGCTGAGATTTTTTATATATGGCTAGGATTGCTGTTGCTGCTGCTGGTCTTCTCAGCCAACCAATGCTCCATCTTTGTACCCCTTAAATCAAATTACAGTAGAGGAAGGTTATTTCAGGTTTTCAAATGAAAACATTTAAGATACATAGTATTTTAAAGTTTCTTTACATTTATAAAAATTGTGTATTACTTTGTCTTTAGTTGTTGTTTTGTTTATTCGTTCAGTATTTGCTTGTTTTCTACAATGGCCTTTGAAATACATACATTTAATAAAATTTCTACATTTTACATTTACATTGCACAATTTTTAAATGTCTTTTACAGTCCACCCCTCAGGTGCACGGGCTGGCTCCCATCTGGGAAAATTATTTCATACATTGCACAATTTTTGTCTTTTATTGTTCACCTCCCAGGTGCATATGCTGCCCCCCAATGCCCCAACTGCAGCGGAGGTTTGGGGTTCTGAGATGCGGTGCACGCGCCCATGGTGAGTGGGGGTGCGTGCACGCCCACCTAACACGCATCCCCACTCACCCCCCCCCATGCACGGAGCAACCGGGGGAAATGGTGGTTACTCTGTGGGTGTGGATGAGTGGGGATGCGTGTGCAGCCATGTGCATGCCCCGTCAATGCACTGGCACGCCCACGGGCTCCCCTCCTCCCCCCGCCCCCTGCAGCAGAGCCATGTAAAAATAGCTTGTGAGGAGCCAAGAAGAACAGAAGGTTGTTACCTTGTAAACAAGGTTCTTTGAGATGGCTCCTAACATTCTCACAACACCCACCCTTCTAGCCCTGCATGGAATTTTTTCCTTATATTTCTAGAAAGGGTTGGAAGGAACTGTCGTTCTGAGGGGGAGAGTCAGTGCTTTTTATACTAGAGGAGCTCAAGACCATCACGTGGTCTATTATTTGTATAGGTTGAGCGTGCACAACCCAGTTGTGAGAATGTTCGGAGCCATCTCAAAGAGCCTTCTTCACAAGGTAATAACCTTCTGATCACTCACATGGAGAGGAGTTTGTTTGTAAACAAACAGCTTTATCTCCCAGCCTGATCTGTCCCCCCCTTCCCCTGCTGCAGCGCTAAGCCAGGGAGGGGAGGCAGAAGAACTTATTGGGGGAGAAGCTGGCTGCAGCCTGCTGCCCAGCCAGGCAAGTGCGGGGCCCCAGCTGGCAGCCGCACATGTGGCACATGCCTGGGCCCAGCCCTGGATGGGGAGGGTGTTGCTGGGGGCGCTCTGCCCTGCTTAACCTGCCCAGCCGCAATCTCTCTCACACACTCCAGCCATCATGAGATCACCCCCGCGCATGCGATCACCACAACCCTCCTCCAGCCATCAACGGGGCTAGAGCTGGACACCGGGCGCTGTTCCAGCTCGGCTCCAGCACTGCTTGTACCCAATGGTAAACCTGATCAGCCCCACTCCAGCCATCAAACGCCCCCCCGGTCAGGCAGCCCAGTACTTGCAGCGCACATGGCTCGGAGTCCAGAAAAGAGAGAGCCACGCTGCTTCCGCTTTAAGTACTGGGCTAGGTGAATCATCAACACACCTGAACTGCAGGTCACCGCGAATCCAGCCAATCACCGTGAAGGATGGCTAGAACCGCGAGAAACAGCGCGATTCACGCTAATGCAGTCAACTCGGGTCCCTGACAATAGGCCACAGAAACCGGTCTGACTTAAGCACAGTAGCACGGTGGGCTGTATGTGGCTTTGGGGACCGACTTTGACTTCTGACTTCAATAGGCTTTTGCAATATGGAAGCCTGAATCATTTTGTTCATGAGCAGGCGTTCTGTATAACTATGAACCCAAGTACTTATAAAACTTATATCTAGTAATACTATATGTAAAACGTACAAGAGCAATTTCTCCTGGCTTACTCTGGAGAATAGAAGTGGCAGGAGTAGAGAAGTGCTAGTACAAAGAACTTAAAGAAGTGCTTTTTCTGTGTGTGTGTGTGTGTGTGTGTGTGTGTGTGTGTGTGTGTGTGTGTGTGTGTGTGTGTGTGTGTGTGTGTGTGTGTGTGTGTGTGTGTTTAAAAGAACCAAAAAATGCCGAAGCATGTTCATAGACTAATCACTTTAGATATTATGCTCCATCTATGGAAAGAATCTCAGCCCTCTCCCCCTGGTGAATGAGCCAATTTTACATTAAAAGTCCTATTGTAATGATTATTCATACTGAAGCCTATATGAGAAATAATGGTAGTGTTCAGAAGGTGTCACTGTAACAGTTAGCCTAACTTTTAATAGTTGCAAAAGTTAACACTGAGCTTCTTTCTTTCAGCAAAGTGTGGGATGCTGTTTCAGGAGATGAACTGATCACCTTGGCTCACAAGCACATTGTCAAAAGTGTGGACTTTACTGAGGTATGAAGAACAGTCTAATTTTCTAGGCAATGGAGTGCTGGATACCAGTTGCTGTTGTTTTCATATATTCTATAAGGGAGTGTTTCAGGTGTACAACTTTCCTTTTGAGCGGCTCTGTACCAATGTATCTGGAGGGGCATGAGCCCGTCTTTACGTAGAGAGAGACCTTGCTACCTCCCATGAATACAAAAGAAGTGGTTTCTACCCTATTTCCTTGTACTGTAAGATCCACCTTAGACATAAGAGCTCAGTTGCTACACTGGATGGTTCCAGTTCTGTGTGGTCACTCTTGTCTCCCTCATTCTGTCCCTCCTGAGAGATGAGTGGTTTGCTGGTCTTAAACTTAAGGGTATGTGTACTTCCACATACCCATAGGGCCCTCCTAAAGGAAGTCTTGTGCTTTGAGGTTAATGCTGGGCATTCGGCTTGCCTGCTGCAACAAGTGTTTTTCAAAATGTCTCCATTCAACTTACATGAGGAAGAGAGGTATAGCAGTCTGCCTGCACTTGGCAACTGGCTAGTGGTGGGAAGATGTCCCATGTAGCCGTAACCTTCATCCACCAATAAGAGATCCAGTCGTGTTCCTCAAATCCCATGTTTTGCACCTTAATCGGGTAATTGCCAAGTTAATGGAATCTCCATTTGAGTGCATTTCAGAATCGACTTTGGGTGAGTCAGGAGATTAATATTCCTTATGTATTCCACTCTATCTCTGCGTCCATAAGGACAAAGTGCTTCTTTGTCCTTGCCCTAAATTCCTCCTGAAAGTAGTTCCTAACTTTCACGTCAGTCAGGAAGCTTTCTTGCTGGTATTCTTCCCTTAAACCACACTCTAGCAAGGAGTCAACCAGCTATCTGAGGGAGGGTGCAAGAACATGCTCTTCTGAGGAAGAGCACAGCTGTCAAACACCTAACTCCGCTCCAATTGAACTAGGGGAAATTTCCAAAATTATAGAAATTATGAGTATTGAGTAGGGGGAGAGTCAGAGCAAAGGGAGGACAGATGGGAAGCAACAGGCAGGTGGGAAAGGAGAGAGGGAACAAGGTGTATATATGTGGGTGGAGGGAGGGGCTTCAACTATGGCACGTAAGAGAGAGGGAGGACATGGTTTAAAAAAGCTTGTGAGCCACTGTTCTGATGAACTGCTGTTGGATGCTTCTGAAGTTTGACTGTGCTGGTATGGCAGTTTGTCAGGTGAAAATGGACTCGGAGCCCTCTTGAACTAGGTTTACTAGGCAAACATAACCTTAATATCCTCTCTAAGGGGTGAGCGAATACTGGATTTAGTAGACTACTTAAGAAAATAGTCCAGAAAGTAGTTACAACATGTCATAAGATTTACTGTAACACTACAAATCTTATAACTTCCAAGGAGGGGATCCTGACTTCCATTCCTGTCTTCCATTACAGGATAACAATTACCTTTTGACAGCCGGACAAGATAAATTGTTGCGTATTTATGACATGAACAAGCCAGAAGCAGGTGAGTCTGCTTTTCTTATCATTGCATTTGGATATGCTTATTTTAATCTTTATCTTTATTTTTATATAGTGCCCACCTGCCATGGCACTCAGAGTGCTTTACATATAATTTAACACAACTTTTAATCCTCACAACAACCCTGTGAGGTAGGTTAGGCTGAGAGAATATTGTGACTGGCCCAAGGTCACCCCGTGCAGCTCAGCCTGAGCCTCTGTCCCTCACTCCTCCAGCATCTGCCTCTGAGTGCTCCCCGCCCCTGCCCTGCAGGCAGCGTGCATGGAGGAGCGGAACTCGCAGAAGCTGAGTGGAGGGAATTGCCTGCGACCCTAGTGCACAGCTGCTGCTGCTGCACACCAATCTCACCACACAGGAAGTAATCAGAAGTGACTTCCGGGGGGGAGTGGCTGCGTGGGACAGTCTCTGCAGCAGCAACGTGGTGTTACGGGCAGCTGCTGCTGCTGGGGAGGCTAAGCAGCTGATTTTGGAGCCAGGCTGCTGTCTCAGTTTTTATGCTGTCGCTGCCCCCCTCGCACTGTCTGCCAGCTTGGGGACTTACCCGGGGCCGTGCAGCAGCACAGAGAGCTGAGGACGATAGGGGCTCCTCCTGAAGGTTTTACCTGCACTGCTGCTGCCGTTCCAATCCTGTTCTTGTTACTGTGTGTCCTCTCTGCTGGAGAAGGGAGGCTTGCCTGGCTGCAGTGCAAGGGCTCAAGAGAGGAGAGTTGGCTGGCTTTGCTTTCCCTTTTCCTCCCTGCATGGAGGAGGAAGCAGCATTCCCCGTGTGAGCCTCTCCAGTCAGAGCAAAGGATGATCCCTCCCTCTCCACTCCTGAGGGAAGCTGCTTCTTTCTAAGCCCCAGCTCACCAGCTGGTGTTGCTTTTTTTAAAGATAAAAACCTTGGGGATTTTTGTCTTCTTTCCTGAAGTGGGCGCAACCCCCTCCCTAAACCTCTCCCCTCCCATTATTGAATAGAAATGGAGTGAGGCTCTCTACGGGCTTGGTGAGAATGTGGGTGGTTTACTAAAATGTTCCAGCCCCTCCAAACCTGGACCCTTGTTATATTTCTTTACTGAAATATAGTGGTGGGTGCTAGCAAGAGAAAGCAGGGATTTCCACTCCTCTGGATCCTGCACGTTAATGTGCTTAAAGCATGTTAATGCGCCCCCCCCCCCCGATAAATTTTGAGGATTCTCATTTCAGAGTCAAATGCTTATACTACGTCAGGCACAGACTCATACAAATTTGCATATGTAAATTATATGCAAATGATGTCCCTCTTTCTGAGTGTTGCTGCCGCACTTTGCTGAGTCCAGGGGTTGAGAGGTATGCACCACACTGATTTGCAGTGTACTTCAACTAAATCTTATCAACACAATTGATTAGCTTAAGAACTTGGTTATAATTTACTTATTTATTCATTTCTTTACTTTTACCCTGCCCTTCCCACTAATGGTGGCTTAGGGCAGCCTTACAACATCAAAATATAAAATAAAATTCAAAACAACCAAAAATATAAAATACCCCACAACCTTACACCATCCCCCTGCTCCCTCTCCACTTCAACTCCCCAACCTCCTAACTCCTCTTTCCCCTCGCAACACCCTCTCCCCTAACTCCCGCGCCAAACACCCTTGTGAATAAAAGGAGCTCAAGCCTGGACATAAATAAACCTCCTGGGGGAGAGAGTTCCACGGCTGCAGAGTGGTGTCCGAGAACGTTTTTCTTGCCAGGGAGACCAGGTTAAAAACCGGTACCTCCAGACAGGTGTCCCTGGCTGACGGCAACAGCCCCAATGGGACATGGTAGGCCAGGCAATCTGCCAGAGAAGTGGGTCCAAAGCCGTGTAGGTTTTAAAGGTCAAAACCAGAACTTTGAACTGTGCCCGGAAGATAATAGGCAACTAGTGCAGATTCTGACACACCACCAACCCACATAAGGAGCCAGGCATTCTGCACCAGCTGCAGCTGCCAATCAATCTTCAAAGGCAGCCCCATGTAGAGTGCATTGCAGTAGTCTAGTCTCAAGGTAACGAAGGCATGGATGATGGTTACTAGATCCGAATCAGAAAGAAAAGGCCGCAGCCTTCCCATCAGATGGAATTGGTGAAAAGCACTCCCGGCCACCGCTGCCACCTGAGATTCCAGGCGCGGTGATGGATCCAGGAGCATTCCAAGGCTGCGAACCTGAGTGACCAGAGAGAGCCGGTCCCAATCCCCCACAAGTCACAGGACCGGCCAACCATCATCACCATAGTCTTGTCAGCATTCAGCCTCGGTCAACTTGCCCTCATTCAGTTCCCCCACAGCAGCCAGGCAACAGGTAAGCACTGCGACTGCAGGACCTGGGTCAGATGAAAAAGAGAGGTAGAGCTGGGTGTCGTCAGCATACTGATGGCCCCTCACTCCGAACCCCTGGACGATCTTGCCCAGTGACTTCATATACACATTGAACCAGATGGGAGATAAGATGGAATCCTGCGGGACCGCACCGGGGTGATTGTGAGGTGACGACAAGCAATCACCCATCACCACCCCCAGGGACCTCCTGGACATGAAAGAGGCGAAACCACTGAAGAGCGGTCCTGTGCACCCCTGCCAGGTCCTGCATTTGAGTCCACAACACCTCGTGATCATCCGTGTCAAAAGCTGCCAATAGATCTAATAGAATCGACAGGGTGGAATTCCCTTTGTCGATCTTGAAGTGTCTATCCAAGGCTACAGGTGCAGTCCCCACGCCATGTCCAGGACGAAAGCTAGGATGAAACCCGGGGTCCAGGAAACCGATAGCATCCAGATGGGCCTGGAGCTGACGTGCCACCACCCACTCAATAACCTTTTCTAAAAAGGGAAGGTTAGTGACAGGCCAACATCTGGCAGGGGAGTCAGCGTCCAAGGACAGTTTCTTGAGCAGAGGCCGGACAATCACTATCTTAAAGGAGTCTGATATCCTGCCCTCCCGAAGGGAGGTGCTGACAACTCCAGCTAACAACGGCCCTAATGTCTCCTGGCTGGCTTTCACCAACCAGGACGGGCATGGATCTAATTCACAACTGGTGGCCCACACAACCTCAAGCACATCCTCTGCAACAGTGGGCGATAGCAACTGAAATTGATCCACATAAAAAGAACAAGGCTGGAGCTCCACAGCCCCAATCTCTTGACTGTGCCCAAGAAACGGTTGTGCCAAATTCGTGGTGTATACAAATGATTTTGTCTGCCAAGTAAATTTGAGGCTGAGATACCTGTATTAAATATTTGTACTCCTAAGAATTGTGACCTAAATTGTTCTAAGTTTTGGTGGCTTAAAAAAAAATCCTAGAATTGTTCAGCCATCACAGTAGTTTGACTATTTTAGCTTGAGTTGGTCTTTCCTATGTTAAGGTGAACAAAAGGTCGTAAAGCAACAAATGGAAGTTTTGGATCATGCTTTGGCTTTGCGTGTGATTGCTTTTTTTCCGTCCTCCACAGTTCCATGCAGAAAAGTGAACATATTTGACCACAAACTGCTTTGTAGTGCCCATAGTATTTCTAAAGTTCTGAGAGGCAAACATTAATCCTCCCTTTCACATCCTTAATCATTTCAGTTGTGTAAAGAAATCTTGTTTTGAGCCATTTACTGATTTCTTTGTACTGTTCTCAGCTGATGTTGACATCAGCTGACATTGTACTGCTATTATTTGTTTAGGCAGTCAGGGTTTTCATTTCTCATACACCAAGATATTTTGTTTCAATCTTTAGAACCTCAGGTGGTCAGTGGTCATACCTCTGGTATCAAAAAAGCTTTGTGGAGTAGTGATGAAAAACAGATCCTCTCAGCTGATGACAAAACTGTACGGTGAGTAATAGCAAGCCCTAAACCTATACAAATGCACCTGGTTTTTATATTTCAAAGTAGTATGCAGTTGATTTTTTTTTTTTTTAAAAGTTTTCTTTAGAACCTATTTTTAAAAAAAATTCTCTTCCATGATTGAAGTATGTAAACTTCTTTATTAGCCTGCAGCTGTTGCTAGTGGTATGAGAGGTCTGCCGTTAGCGGACGGAGGCAGCGGAGGTGGCTACAATGGACGTTATACCTGTTCTGCAGAGCACCCCTGTGTGGTGACAGAGGCTGGGACATTGCCTCGCCCCGCCTCCCCCTATGTGGGTGGGATTGGGGGGATGAAGATACTAACGGACATGGGGTGGGGTCCTGTGTGTATTGTGTGGGGAATTGTGATATAGAAGGGGTGGAATTTTGGGGGTTGGGGTGTGGTGTGGGGGTTGTTGACCTCCCTCTGGTGGCAGGAGAGGGAGGACGGGGTGGTGTGGACAGGAACCCCTAGTGTGAGCAGGGGCGACCCTCCGGGGGGGGAGGGTTGCCCACTGGTGGCGAGGCGGGTAGGGGGGTTCTGAGGTGGGGTGGGGTCCCTATCGCCGGCCTTTCAGGGCAGCCTATGGAGGGTGGGTGTCTAACAGGGTTCTCTGAGGAGGGGAGGGGTTCCGCAGCTATTGGGGTTGTTACGGGTCGGGGGAGATATGGTCCAATGGGGAGGTGTTCCATCAGTGAGGAGGGAGCGGTGCCTTGTGCCCGTTCCCCTCTCAACCCCCCACGCGAGTAGATTGTGGGTCGAGGCCCGGGAGACCGCAGGCCTTGGTTTGGTGCTGCTGAAAGTGAGGTCGGTTGTCAATAAATCATCTACCATCCGGGAGTCAATCCCGGAGTGGGACGCCGACCTCGTGTATTACAGAGACCTGGCTGGACAATGAATCGGGTCCTATCTTGGCCGATCTTGTTCCAGCTGGGTTCTCTGTGCAGCATCAGCCTCGGCTGGAGGGACCGGGGGGGCAGGGGGGTGTAGCCATTATCAAGGATGCTTTGTCTTTTAGGAGATATCCGGCGCAGGCTCCACCAGATGTTGAGTGCCTCCATCTTGAGTTGGATTTGGCCAGGGACAGATTAGGGGTGCTGCTGGTGTACCGTGCACCCAAATGCCCAGCGGCATCCCTACATGTTCTTGCTGATCTGGTGTCAGATGTGATCCTCCGGACCCCTAGATTAGTGGTCCTGGGGGACTTCAATAGCCACGCTGAGGCATGAGGAGTGAGGCATGAGTTCATGGCCTCCATGACAACCATGGGCCTGTCCCAAATCATCTGTGGCCCCACACACGAGGAGGGACATACACTGGATTTGGTTTTCTTCACTGGCCTTGAGGCGGGGGGTCAGTTAAGTAGAAGTTAAGGGGATAGAGCTTTTGTCATGGTCTGACCATTACCTCCTTACGGTGTGCATCCTGACACGTGTTAGCCCCTGACAGGGTGCAGGACCTATTAGATCAGTCCGCCCTCAGAGACTTATGGAACTGGACTGGTTCCGGAATGCTCTGGGGGAGTTTCCCCTGGACCTTGACACCCGCTCGGTCGATGATCTTGTAGCCTTCTGGAACTTCTTGTTGGCTGAGACTATTGACAGAGTGGCTCCCAGGCGTCCGCTGCCCTCTCGAGTCTCCTGCAGGTCTCCTTGGTTTACTGAGGGCCTGTGGTGTTTGAAGCGGGAGAGCAGGCGGTTAGAGCGCCGGTGGCGCTGGACTCGTGACCAGTATGATCGATCGCAGCATAAAAGAAGTTAAAGGCCTATGCTGTGGCGGTGCAGGCAGCAAAGAAGCAGTTCTTTGCTGCCCTTATTGCATCTGCAGTCACATCCAGCGGAGCTTTTCTGGGTGGTGAAAGGCATGGTCAGTCCTGCCTGCCTCCACTTGGACCTGGAGCAATCGAGTGACTGCTGTGACTGGCTTATTGAGTACTTTGTAGATAAGATCGCTAGCATCCACCACGATTTCGGTACCACAGTTATTGCAGAGGATCATCTTGGGACTATGGATGCCCTGTCCTGTCTTGTTTTGTGGGATCAGTTTCAGATGGTGGCGCCTGCCGATGTGGAGTCCTTGTTGGGATCTGTTCATGCCACTACTTGTGAGCAAGATCCATGCCCGTCCTGGCTGGTGAAAACTAGCCAGGAGACGTTACGGCCGTTGCTGGCTGGGGTGGTTAGTGCCTCCCTTCGGGAGGGCAGGGTGCCCGATTGCCTAAAGGAGACTGTGGTTAGACCCCTGCTCAAGAAACCATCTCTTGACACTGATGCTCCTGCCAGTTATCAGCTGGTCTCTAACCTTCCCTTTTTAGGGAAGGTTATTGAACGGGCTGTGGCACGGCAGCTCCAGGAACATCTGAACCTCACCGGATTCCTTGATCCTTCCCAGTCTGGGTATGGTACGGAGACGGCATTGGTGGCCTTGGTTGACGATCTCCGTTTGGTGTTGGACCAGGGTCGTCAGACTTTACTGGTCCTGCCAGACCTTTCGGCTGCATTCGACACAGTCGATCATGAGGTGTTGG